>CM057093.1:31256514-31506514 GCA_029959045.1 Taenioides sp. WSHXM2023
CTGATGTGCAGTAGTTTCATTAGTGGATGTACACTGAAGGGGGGGTAGGGACTCCAAAACCAAAAATAAAACTTACAAAACATGTCATTTCAGCAAATATAGCATTTTATAATCAATACAAGCTAACACGGTGATCTAAATATGTCTTAGCAGTAAATAACCTGTGAAAGTAGAATACCCCCTCTTTAACAACAACTACATCCCTGTTACCAGTACTTAGTTGTTTTCCTGTCTCGTCCTCTCTCTGTCCTGAGTCTCATCCCCTCATCTGCTCATGTTCTTTCCTTCTTTCCCACGTTCTTGCTTTCTGCTGTTGCGTCGTAATGTCTTATTCATCTGTGTTCCTCTCATCTCCAAACACATGCCTTATTCCTGTGAGACAGAACGCATCAGCACACACGCAGTACCGGGTGAGCCTAGAGGTGGCGTGCACGCATATCGTACAAGGATTAAGGGGATTTATAGAGCTGAGACAAAGCACATTCCACTAACAGGGTCTTAGACTGGTCCAAAATGTCCCTTTATCCTTACTGATGACTGCAGTCGGATTAGAGGAGGAGCTATAACAACTTAATGGCTACAAAAACAAAAGAATCCCAATGAGATAAGTGACAATAAAAGAATTTGTAGTCAAGTCAACATGTTTTGTCCCCAGACATCTCTAAACAACCAAACTGAAATGGCCTTCGCCCCAAATTGCCCAGTATATGTGTGGGGATACGAAGCGTTCAGGGGCACCAGCACCAACACTTATAACCACACTCATGGCAGAAATACATAAGCAGCATCTTATTTACATAGAGCATTTGATTTTCAGACTTGCTCAAAAAGTGTTACTTGCTCTGTTATTTGCTCTCTGCAGCACAAATAAGCACAATAAAGTTCCAGTAGTTTTCACTTTAAAGCACTAAACATAATCTACAAAATCCACTTTCAGAGCTTTAAACCATATTATAGTAGTTCTTCTCATTTACCCTCTGAAGTTGTATGAGGAGTGATTTGTGCATGTTTGAGTCATTTTAATTGCTTATTTACAAGATGCCGTTTTGTGTAGAATTCCTCAGTCGTCCAGGTAGAATCCATGGCAAAAGGAGAAATTCAATTTGTCAACTGGACAAGTTTATTTCGTCGAGACTTTGCAGAAGAAAGCACCGGAACCAGGGCATAGAGCAGCCAGGTTAACCCAGCTTTACCTGAGAGGAATGCTCAGCCTTAGAATCAGCCGTCTCAATCATGACATTGAAAACTTAAAATCTGAATTATCAAATCAGCTTAGTAAACAGGATAATGTTTCTAGTCCCAAAATGTTTCAAAGGATCCACGACTTCATATCCACGGGTCAGTTGAGACAACACAACAAAACCAAAGAGCGGCACATAAGGAAGTTTACGCAACTCCAAAATCACCATCAAACTAACCCCAAGGATCGGAGTGACAAAAGGAAGGAGGATAAACCTAGCCAAGCATTGCACAAAGAACGCTGGGTGAAAAATCTTTTCAACCGGGTGCTCACAGGCAGAGAAAGAAGTTCTTTCCAAAGGACTGAATTTCTCTGTAACTTCTAACCGCATCCCCACAGTGGATTACATCACAGCAGCCATCGCTGCTCTGGAGAAGGACCACAGCATCAACATCCTCCCACCTGACAAAGGGAGATGCACTGTGATCCTGAACTCAGCTGATTATGAGGCTAAGGTTAACAGCCTACTCAGTGACACCACAACCTACGAATGACTAAAACGAGACCCCACCACTAAATGGGCTTTCAATAAAACTAAGAGAGCCAAAAGAAGATCATTGATTGCTCACAGAAGCTGGAGAAGGAAGAAGTCATTGATCAACAGCTATATTACAGACTGTACCCTGGTGACTCCATCCCTTGCATCTATGGCCTCCCAAAGATCCACAAACAAGGAGCACCACTCAGACCCATTGTATGTAGCACAGACTCCATCACGTACAATGTGGCCAAACACCTAAAAACCATCTTGGCTCCTCTGGTGGGTAACACGGAGCACCATATTGAGAACACAGCCGAATTTGTGAACAAAGTCAAGCATCTCCAGTTTGACCTGGATGAGACAATGGTTTCCTTTGATGTGACCTCTCTTTTCACTTGTATCCCTACATCGGTAGCGGTGGAGGCAGCAAGGAGGAGACTACTGGAGGATACTAAGCTAGAAAAGAGAACCAAACTTTCACCCGACCAAATCTGCCAACTGCTGGAAATTTGTTTAAGTACCACCTATTTCCAGTTCAGAGGAAACTTCTACAGACAAATCCACGGCTGTGCCATGGGCTCACCGGTCTCCCCTATCATTGCAAACTTATACATGGAACAATTTGAACAGAGTGCCCTGGCCTCATATCCAGGCACTCCACCCACGCACTGGTATCGCTTTGTTGATGAAAATTTTTCAAAAATCAAAATTCAAGATTTGGAACCTTTTACTGCACATATCAGTTCTGTAGATCCAAACATCAAATTCACATGTGAAGACGCCAAGGACAACACATTGGCCTTTTTAGATTGTGCAGTAACGATAAGAGAAGACCGGCGACTCCAGGTAGAGGTCTTCAGGAAGCCCACACACACTGACCAATACCTGCTTTGTAGCACAAACTTGGAGTCAATTCGGACATTACAACACAGGGCCCAAGTGGTTCTTACAAGCACAGCGGGAAAGGAGAAAGAAGAACAACACGTGGAGAAAGCCCTCTCCGTTTGTGGATATCCTAAATGGGCTTTCAATAAAACGAAGAGAGCCAAGAAACAGGACAACAGAGAACCAGAGCCCAGAAGAAGGGGTGTAACTATTCCTTACCTGGCTGGCGTTTCCGAAAAACTACAGAGGATCTTCAGATAACATGAAATCCCAGTCTATTTCAAACCCACAAACACTTTAAGACAAAAACTGGTCCATCCTAAGGACAAAACACCGAGCCACAAACAAAGCAATGTGGTCTACTCCATTCAGTGTAGTGAAGACTGCAGTGAGCGCTACATTGGAGAAACAAAACAGCCACTTCACAAGAGGATGTACCAACACAGACGGGAGAGCCAGAGTGGACCTCAGTCTGCCGTACATCTCCACCTAAAAGCCACAGGCCACTCCTTTGAGGACAGTGAGGTCCAGATCCTGGCCAGAGAAAAGAACTGGTTTGAGAGGGGAGTTAAAGAGGCTATTTTTGTCAAGAAAGAGAATCCTTCCTTGAACAGAAATGGAGGTCTCAGACATCATTTGTCTCCATCTATAACTCTATCCTCAAACCTAAATCAAAACAAACAGAGAAAACAATGGGACTAGCCAGGACATGTCCAGAGGTGTGAAAACACCCATCATGGCCCTGAATGGATATGCTAACTACACCCCCACTCCCACTCCATATTGAATAGACACACCTAACTAACAGAAACTGAAAACAAATATGTGTGTCTCAGAGTAATTTCATTGTAATTAGCTCCTCCCTTCAGGCAGATATAAGGCAGTGTCCACCAGCATCTGACCAGAACTGAAGAAGCAGCTTGGATGAGCTGAGAAACGTATCCGACCAAATAAACTTTTGTCCAGTTGACAAATTTAATTTCTCCTTTTGCCAAGACACCATTTTGTCGATCAACCACACTGCCACAACAGAATGCTCCAAAGGTGTTGTAGAGGCACATATCTAATATTTGCCTGTCTGTTTCTTACCTTGTGCAGTTGAATGCCTCTCTTTGTCTCCTTCTAATGTAAATCAGACTGTGCCGTTACATGCAACAGATATGAACCAGCTTCTCCAGATGTGTTATAGAGATTCGATTCACGACACCTCAATTGTAGTTCTAGTGTTTACATCAGTTCAAATAGCACTAGGCACTTAGTAACTCAAACTGTTACTGAATTCAAGTTACATTTACCTAACATTGTAGTGTATCGTATTACACATGCAAATTAAAGTAAATGAATGTAATTAAAGTACATTTACAAACAAAATACTAGTATATTTAGTTACCCCTATGACTTCTGCTGTCAGGTCACCATAGCAGCGTTCTATTTGTTCTGAATGCAGAAGGTAAGTAAGGAATAAATTTGGACCACTTACTGTTTCAAATGAACTAGTTCTGATTTTCACATTTTTAGGACAGATCAAATCAGATACAGAGACTTTAAATAGACTGTTGTCATGACGACATATATTGCTTGTATATTTACACCAGTGTCTCACTTTCTTCTGCATCTCCACAAACCTCCTGCTCTCTGCACACTACAGGAACAGTATCAGAGGAGCAGAACTGATCTGAAGTCATCTCTGCTCCACCTCTCCTCCTTCTCTCTGTATTCATATTTCCTCTACCACCTCCTCCCCCTCTCCTCTTCCCTCTCCTCTTTCTCTCCTCTTCCTCTGCCACCACCTCCCCGTCTCCTCTATCTCATATTTCTCTCCTCTTGTGCACCTTTCTTCGTCTTTCCTCCCCTTTCCTTTCTCTCCTCCTCTTCTCTACCAATCTTCTCCCCTCTCATTTCCACTGTTCTCTCTGAATCCTCCATCTCTCCTCATCTGCATTCCTCCGCCATCTGTCCATCCCTCCACCTTCCCTCCTTCTCTCCTCTCCTTCATATCATCTCCTCACCTCCATCTCTCCTCCATCCCTTGCCCTCCTCTCCACCTCACCTCCATGCCTCCAGCTCTCCTCCTCTCCTCTACCCCATTCCATCCCTGCACCTCTCCTTCACTCTGTATCTCTTCGTCTTTCCCCTGCCACCTCCTCCACCTCTTTCCATCCCTCCATTTCTCATTCTCTCCTCCATCCCTCCTCCTCTCCCTCTCTCCTCCCAGCCGATAAAACACAGAGCTCTTTGAGGAACCAGATCGATGAGAGAAGCAGGCTGCCCACAACACTCGTGTCCTTCACCGCTCCACCTGAGACCAGAGACTGAGGAACAGACTTAGATCTGCATCTGACAAACTCAACAAAGCTCCACAGCAGCTCAGCATTCTGCTCTCCACACTGGCTCAAATGTGTGACAAAGTTCTCGAAAAACACCACCTATCCACTAACACTACGAGATGGGAGAAGTGTCTTGCCCAAGGACATAACAGTACACACAGACAGTACACTAGCTGGATCTGGTTGGGTGTATAGTTCAACATTAGTGTATTACCTTGGACATTTTCTGCCCCAAATGATCCCTCAGATGAAATAAAATAGTATAGTAGAGTGGTTACGATACTAACATTTCAAACTTAATTTTGATACTAAGGAAGATTCAATACTCAATACTGATTCCAATATTTCAGCATTAAGTAGTAGTACTTTCTTTTCTATTCCCATGTGTCCTTATATGTGTGTAATCCCTCAGTGGTCCTGTAGGTTCCATAGTGGTCCATGGTCCATACTAGTCTATGTGCTCTTATACTTGTTCTCAATTTCCCATTTTGGTGTTTCAGAATTGCTTTGATTTGACTTTGACAGAACTGTATGTATCCTGCTGTCCTCCAGTTTAAAAAAAAAGTACTACAATCACAACTGAACCTATGTCCTCAGAGTCTTAACCTTCAGTTAGAGGACACATCCAAGTTTGTCTCATTCTCAGTATATGGACAGGTCATGTCTCATGTGAAGCTCAGAACCTCCAGAATTCCCTCCCTGACCTGCAGAGGCTGCACTAGCACTGATTCAGGATTGGTGCAGGTGCTGAGGTTTAGGTTGTGACCGTTCAGATCAGAGAGAGGACTTTTAGGTTCAAAACAACTGGATTTCAGCAGCATTGAACCAGCAACCCAAATGAGTCTTGAACCAAATTATAACAACTTGTCCATCATGTCCAATGTTTGCTCCCCGAGGAGAGGTGGGCAGAGCAGCCAAAACATCTACTCAAGTAAAATCACTGTGACTTCTAAATAGTATTACTCCAATAGAAGTACAAAGTATTGGTCCAAGAAATCTCTGCTGCTAGAAAAGTACACTGAAATGAATTGCTTTAAAAAAAAAAAAACATTAAAATTGTTATCAGAAAAAGTTATATTTGATTTGAACATGTTTACCTTGTATCTAGGGACTCTGTGAAGTCATGTTTGTGGAATTTAAAATCTAAATCTTCCACAGAGTTCTTTTAAATCCCCACACTGAACATTCTGATGGGATGGTGTGATGATATGATCCAGATTTCTCTATATATTCATATATACTGTATATACAAAGCGTATGTGGTTTCTCAGCTTCATTCATTCCTATTACAAATCATGCTTAACATTCTGAACTGTGGACAGTTAAACTATTGATTTCCCTTTTTTTTATTTTAGTTGTGCACTGCTTTCACAAAAGCTGCGATTAGAACCAGAACACTCACCCACTTCTCCAGCAGCACAGCCAGGATTAGTGTGCTCTCCTGGGGTAAGGTGGGAGGAAACAAAGGTACCTCAGGCGGTTTACTGGAGCTTTAGTAAGGGAAAGGGCAGATGGAGGAGAGCGCTACACTGTAATAGCTACAACAACAGAGGCAGGGCTGGAACTTACTCATGGTTAAAAGTGAGTAGAAGAGTTGTGATTAGATGGTTGGGCCCAAACACAAAATAACAAAAATGATGATGACTGAACTAATTAAATGTATGCACGGCCAATTAGACGTCTGAACACATTTTTTCTTTTTTTTTTCCATGACTATATATTTTGTAGATTCCCACTGAAAGCATCAAAACTATGAATGGACACATATGGAGTGTAGTGAACAAAAAATAAGAAAATAACTCCAAACTTGCTTTGATCACTGCTTTGCACTTCTGGCATTTCTTGACCCTCGAGGTGGCAGAGGTGTGAAGTGAAAAACATTTCATGGGAAATTATTAAGAAGCTCACTGAGAGAAGGCCAAGGGTTTACAGTGCTGTCGCCACAGCAAAGGGTGGATACTGTGAAGATTTAAATATAAAATAAACAAATATCTGTTTGTTTATTTTAACAGTACAGTTGACAGTGCTGCAAACCCTTGGCCTTCTCTCAGTGAGCTTCATGATGAAGTCTCCTGAAATGGTTTTCAATGCGCTGTGTCTGGCTCAAGAAATGCCAAAAGTACAAACCAGGGTTATTATTATTATTATTATTATTATTATTATTATTATTATTATTATTATTAATAATAATAATAATAATAATAATAATAATAATAATAATAACTTGACTTTTTTAAGTTTAGTTTTTTGTTTACTACATTCCATAATTGCCCATTTGTAGTTTGATGCTTCAGTGAGAAGTTACAGTGCACATAATTTTAGAAATAAAGGACAAACGCACAAAAAAAGGTGTGTCCAACTTTTGAGAGGTGTACGTGGATATTTGAGAGGAAACATGTCTTGCTCAGGAAGCAAGGAAGCATGTCTTGCTCACTGACACAAAGAGAGCGTTAAATGCAAGATTGAAACTGTTGACCCAGACACTGGGATGACTGTTCCACCTGCCGAGACTCTGTTGGCTCACTGCATCAGTGTCACTGTCCAACAGGCTCAGGTCCTGTCCAATCTGTAGCCCTCCTGTGTGTCTGACCACCTCTGAGCTACCACACACACACACACACACACACACACACACACACACACACACACACACACACACACACACACACACACACACACACACACACACACACACACACACACACACACCACTGACAGGGGAATTGAACTCACAACATGTGGCACTTCACACCTGTGCTCTTATAAGTTTCAGAGTGACTGCACTGGAGCTGTAGCTAAACGTGTCCTCTGGATTTGACCCTCCTGACTGTGACGGGAGAAACTTGACAGGAGCAGCAGGTAACTCTTTAGATATTGGACAGTAGGACTTTGGACAGTGCCTGTAGGAGACATGTCTGTGTGTCAGGACTTAAACTCCAAAAGTCTTGATAGAATATTATATATGTTAATCTTGATAGATTAAATATTGGCATCAGAGCAGTGAGTGAATGAGTGAGGGGAGTGAGGGCAGTGAATGAGTGAGGGGAGTGAGGGGAGTGAAAGCAGTGAATGAGTGAAGGGAGTGAGGGGAGTGAATGAGTGAAGGGAGTGAGGGGAGTGAGGGGAGTGAATGAGTGAGGGGAGTGAGGGCAGTGAATGAGTGAGGGGAGTGAATGAGTGAGGGGAGTGAGGGCAGTGAGCACTGTTGTATTTCTATAGATGAATACTGTTCTTATGTATTTTGTGTCTGGTATTATGTATTTAAGAGTAGCTCCACCAGGGAGTTGAAAATTAGCACTTGCTTTACTCTGCCAAATAAATAAATAAATAAATAAAAATACAGTGGGAAAGGTGTCTTGCCCAAGGACACAACAATAGTTTTCAGTTTTGGGTCAGGGAATCTGACCACTCTACCAACATGCTTATGCCGGGAGTGGGATTTGAACCTTCAGATCAGAGTGCAAGTACTCCACCAACTGAGCTACTGCGGTCCAGAAAAGACAGCTTCAAACTGTCACTGTGGCTCTCTGTTCCTTGGATTTTCTGTTTCACTGCAGACCTTTTCTCTGCTTTATGCCTTTGCCTGGAGTGTTTCATAGTATGGCATTAAACTATATCTTGCATGGTGTTTTTATTCCTAAGTGAAAAACATGCAGTCTTACCACTGAGCGCCTTTCCACAGATCTGATCTGTAACATGGCCTGACTGTCTGAGTGGAGACAATGGAATGTTTGAGGCGTAGCAATACAGTCTTAATGGAGACATGCAGGAGCAAAAGTTACACAGTGCATCTTTAATTCATCGATTATATCCTTCACTGTTTTCCATGTCAGGACTTTTGGACAAAGCAGCAGCTGTCAGACATTTAAAGGTAAAATAAGAAATACTCCAAACAGGCACAAACTCTGAATTTGTGAGTAACTACGCCCCAAAAGAACCCACATTTGACTGAGCCATGTCCATAATACAGTTACTCTGATGAGAAAGGACACGTTCACACAGCACACTGCAGACTTCAGCACCACGAGGACGGACAGCTCCACTCAAAACGAGCCTGTTCAAACACTAATCTAGCGACTTTCACATGGTTTCGATCATTGTGTATTCATTTCTCAATTTCTGTTTATTCATAAGCTAAATCGTGTTAAGTTAGTCCAAGGTGTTAAGGGTTATAATAGTAAAGGACCTGGAGTGTTCCACAGTACGGCATTAAACGTAGCTATCCTGCACCTGTACACTTACAAATGTTATTACTGCTAATAATGTCGACTATTCATTTTGCATATCTTATTAGGATTTACATGTGAGAACAGAAAAAAGGACATTCTCAAGTTGAATCTGCTTCTGTATAAATACATTGTTTCCTAGTACTTTTTTCTGTGTACATTTTTTTTTATTTATTTTTTTTCATGAACTCCCCCTGTAGATGTAGTCTTGTGAGTACAGTTTGGATCAGATACACAGAGATACAGAATATTTTTGAGAACTTTAGCCACGCTCCCTTTTTAGTCGACTAATCAATCTGCGGCACATGTTTTTAGAATTCCTTTAGCCACAAGCCCATCCGGTTTGCGGGGTCGCCTCTCCACAGATCTGATCCTTGCAATGTTGGAAGCAAAATAACCAAACGCATTTTTCCAACTGTATTTATTTATTTGTTTTTATAAGTAAACAGCCATGAGATTGTGTTTTTAAGCTCAACAAACGTGAGAACCAGGCAGTCTATCTAGCAGTCCTTTATTAAAAATACACTGAACTCTATGTCAAGCAACTTCATCTGTGAGTGGCGTACGAAAAATGAACTGAACTCAACAAAAAGTACTCCAATCGTGTTGAAATAATGATTCACTCCTCCGCAAATCCATCGCATCAATGACAATGTTTAAAGCAGATATTCATTGGGTATGCGTCTCTAAGATAAGATAAAACAGCCAATCTATTATACAAAATTACCAATAAAAAATGTGCGTCCGTTTCTTGTGATTTGACTTTTCAACCAGTCGTTAGCCTATCACACGTCGTAGCAGTTGCAGAAGCGCTTTTACGCACGGCACACTGCAGCGAGCGGCACGGCATTGCGTTCATTCAGAAAACAGCACAATTTCAAAGCAGCGCAGCTCGCGTAAAAGAATACTATTAAACTTACCTCTCCAAAACGAAGCGAAGGCACGTTTCTGTCGTCGCTTATAAGCAGCGCCACGCATCCATACCAAACTTTTATCCGCAATTCCACGTCGTAAAACCACTGTACTGCGTCCAGGTATCCGCGTGTAGTCTCAGCGGAGATTTAAAGCTGGTGTTACCCGGTGTATTCCTCGTGGTAAAAGTGAGATTAGAAGCGTAAATGAAGACCGGTGGAGCTCCAAAATGTTCACCGGTACGACAGCACGTATCCACCCCGGCGTAGGTACGAGGAGCTCGGGTCTAGGGCTGCTCCGTGGCCGTCAGTGCAGCGGCGCGGAGCCAGTGAGTGAATACAAATGTGGCCATGCTTCTCCTGCAGTGGAGGAGAGCGAGGGAGCGCAGACTCCCGGCTCCTACAGCGCTCGGAGCATTACGCACTTTACGCACGGAGCTCAAGGCACGGAGCCGAAGATCACTGGGCAGTATTTTTTGGATTTGATGGCTGCTCTGTGAATCCATTCATTCATATGAGCCTATTGTAGTTTTTAAAGGGCCCATGTTACACTATTTGCTGATCTATGTTCTAATGTTGTTTCCTCATCAAAAGTTGGAGTTGTGTTTTGTTTTCATTCGCACATGTTTAACGCACAAACCCTGCATATTAAAGCGGAATTCTACTCTCAGACACTGTTTCACTTTGTGATGTCATGTGGTAATACAGGAAGTGCTCCACCGCTTCACTAGAAACATTTGGATGATTTCAGTCCTGGAATTAACTAAAGGCAAAAGGTGCTGTTCAGAGAAGTCAGTTTAGTGTAACATAGGCCTTGATTGGAACAACATATTAAATATATTAAATATCATGTTTCAGTGTATTCCACAGTGTGAGAGAGCATCTTAAATAGTGCATCTTATGTTAATTTAATCAATACTCTTTACTGCATGTACAATAATAGGAGATTATAATAGTAAATTAAAGGTGGACTCTCTGTGGAGATGTTATTTGCTTTGCCTGGAGTGTTCCACAGTATGGCATTAAACAAACCCCCCCCCCAAAAAAATAAATAAAAATAATAAATAAATAAATTAAAAAAAAAAAAAAAAAAAAAAAGACAAATTTGGAAATCCTGCTGGATCGCATCTCAACGGACCTGTAATTTGCAGTGATGATTAATGCTAAAGTGTGGAACATTCCAGGCAAAACACTGCAGGGGATCTTTGGCTATAAGTTACATAGAGAAGTTATGAAGTCATATATGAGTCCCAAATCCAAACTCTCTCTGGTCGTCAATCACACATGCTTGTTCATCCTACAGAAGGATTGACATATTTACAAATCAAAGTGAAATAATGACTAAACAGCAGTGGCTAATCTTTCATCTTCCCCCCAGCTCCAAAACAACAACAAACTTCACCTCAGTGATGTTTGAACTGCAGTGAAACAGTTGGGGTTACGGGTTAGGGTTAGTGATGACACATAAAAACCATGAAGTCATTTCTCTCTCTCGCGAATAAAACCGCCTCATGTGGACCGAGCAGCAGACTGAGAGGGCGGGGCCATAGATTAGTCCCATATTAGGACATTATAATTCATGTCTCATGTCTCATCCACCCACACACATGCTAACTCACCAGAGACCCCGGGGTCAGAGCGCCTTTTAGGAACAGAGGGAGGAGGGGTGGAAAGGGCTCATAGATAAAAACTCAAAGTATCCAGTATAAAGGAGTATACAGTATATACAAGAGATTTTAAGAATTGTCAGATGTCGTTTTGTTCTAGACTGAATGAGCCACATGATGGTTCAGTTTTGAGTTCATTTTCTTACTTTTCTTACTTTACTACTGTTTTTATCCATTCTGAATCAACATGTTATTGTAAAATGAAGTTACAAGAATTTGAACAGTGCAACATTATTTAAAGCTACAGTGCGTAACGTTCTGGAGGTGGTGGCACTTCATGATGCCTTGGAAGTACTTTGGAACATTCTTCATGCAGATTGGCAGGTTTAATGTCACAGCCAAAGGAACAACATGGAGACAAGCAGGAGGAGGCCCTGCTCCAGGCCAAAGAAGGAGGTTTGCGGAGATGAAAGCCCACACACATGTTTTTTTTCTGCGTGTGTGCAATAAATACATCAACAACATGTAAGAAGAAAACAAACATGCAGAGTTACAATATTTCACATAACAGAAATAAACACTAAAGCACATTACAAGCAGAAGAAAAACCAAGAGTTTGGTTCATTCACATTCATCCATACAAACTGCAGTGCATTAAAGGAGCACGGATGATTCTGTTGGTTTTACCACGTTCTTGTCTCCATGGAGATGTTACTCATTTCTCTAGAATATTCCGCAGAATGGCATTAACATCTATCTCCATGGAGACAAGGAGGTAATAGCAGCAGACCAAGTTACAGGTCAGATCTGTGACCTGTCAAATACTCCATGGTTGACATGTCAAAAATAAATAGAATCTACAACATGTAACTGAATGGGACGCATCAAAGCTCCAGTATGCAACTTTATTGCCAAAAAATAAAAGCTTACTGTATGTTTCATTTGGTTGTGTTTATTGTACTGAAAATCGTCCTTACTGTTAGTGGGCTTGCATCTTCACAAACCTGACTGGAGAGGGCCTCCTCCTGCTTGTTTCCATGGAAATGTTGTTTCTTGACTGTAATATTCCACAGTATGGCATAAAATTTATCAGAAAGTTTGGTTTTAGCTTTCTGTTTCCATGGAAACATGCAGGTGACTTTCCACTTCCAGAAAGTTACATACTGTGACACTGGACTTTTACCTTTACAAATGGATCTACAGCGCCCCCTGTCGAGTAAAAACATCTGCCATTTTTGAATCAACCGTGCCCTTTGACAGTCAGACGGGTTTTTAAGGGCCCTTTAGCTCCAAACTGCAAGCACATTATATCATATATTTATGTTATAATTTGGTGTTTTGGTTCTCACAACAATTATCCAATCAGAAAGCAGAATGAGCCTCACATGACTCTCTCATTTGGGTTGCTGGTTCAATGCTGCTGAAATCCAGTTGTCTTAAACCTAAAAGTCCTCTCTCTGATCTGAACGGTCACTCCCTAAACCCCAGCACCTGCACCAATCCTGAGTCAGTGCTAGTGCAGCCTCTGCAGCTCAGGGAGGGAATTCTGGAGGTTCTGAGCGTCACATGAGACATGACCTGTCCATAAACTGAGAATACTTGGATGTGTCTCTATCTGCTGGTTAAACCTCTGGAGACACAGGTTCAGTTGTGATTGCACCTTTCTGTTAAACAGTAAGAGTACAGACTACATGTAGTATCACAGTTTCAGTTTGAATATTTATAGATATGGACAGACACTCATGTACAGCCCTGGTCCTGCTCATCACAGACGCAGAGCACTCATCATGTCCCTGTGTGTGTGTGTGTGTGTGTGTGTGTGTGTGTGTGTGTGTGTGTGTGTGGGTGTGGGTGTGTGTGTGTGTGTGTGTGTGTGTATATATGTGTGTGTGTGTGTGTGTGTGTGTGTGTATATATATGTGTGTGTGTGTGTGTGCAGCTCTGTTTGGATTTTATATTCAATTTTCACATTGATGCATTTATGTATTCCATCAGCCCTCACTGCATGCGTCCTGCTCCACACTCCCTCTCTCCTCTTTCTCCTCTTTCTCCCCTTTTCTCCCATTCTCTCTCCCGCCACTCTCTCATTCTCGTTTTTTTTTTTCCTTTCTATTACTTTCACTGCTCTTTTTTCCCCCTCCTTCCCCCTTTCCCATCACTCTACTTCATTGTTCTCCCACTTTTTCTCTCTTCACATCTTCCTCTCTTTCTCTCTCCATCCCTTACCTTCTCTCTTTTTTTCCCTGTCTCCCTCCTCTCTCCTCCCCCCCCCCGCCCTTTTCTTTCACCCCTTCTCCTCTGTCCTCCTCCTTCTCCCCCTCTCTCTCTCTCTTTTCCGTTCGTACATTCACCCTGTATCCCTGTGTGCCCCATGTGTCTCTGTAGGGGTAAATAGGATGTAGCCTGGATGCCCTGTTCGTCTGCTCCCACTGAATTTGAACGCCCAGTCTGTCCGTCTGCAGCCCGGAGGTCAAAGGTCGAGTCTGACGGGAGAGAGCGACGCCAATCAGGTGCTAATGCTAGCACTGCAAAAAGAAATTCAAATGGAGTTAAAATGATTTGAATCTTTCTTCTTTCTTTCTTTATATATATATATATATATATATATATATATATATATATATATATATATATATATATATATATATATATATATATATATATATATATATATATATATATAATAATTTTTTTTTTTTTTTTTTTTTTAATGTGTTTGTATACTTTTAAGAAAGTCCTTGTTGGTTTGACTGTATACTTGATACTATAGTGTCCAGGGAAAGTAATTAAAATGTAATTAATAAGTAATTAAATGTACTATATTATGCAAAATTGCCTCTTGTGAGCTTTAAGCCATGGTAGAATGTTGTTACCTCCTTAAAAACAGACCTGGAGTTGTGTTTTATTTCATTCACACATGTTTGAGTAACACTTTATTATTAGTCTGTCTACATCTCTAAAGCTCAAATCTGTTCCACCTTGTGATGTCATGAAGTGGTAGTTCTCAAGTTAACAACTCTTTTTACCTTTAGGTTCGGCAGAGATCCAAAGTTCAAGGGCTGAAATGATCCAAATGATTCTAGTGAAGGTGTGTGGAGTTTAAAAACGCAGTGGAGCACTTCCTGTATGACATCACAAGGTGGAACAGAGTGTTTTCTTTTTAAGAGAACTCAGCCTAAATATGCAGGTTTGTGTGTTAAACATGTGAATAAACAAAACACAACTCTATGCCTGTTTGTGATGAGGAAACAACATTAGAACAGAGATCAGAAAATAGTGTAAAATGGGCCCTTTAATGCAGAGGACCACAGGCAGCCCTCTGTGGTTTGGAGCAGACGGGAGACGGGGGACTATTTTTTTATGCTGTAAATGGCACCAATTTAAAGGTTGTATTATTTACGTAATGTTGAAATTCAATAAAAAAATCAAGATGGATCAATATGAGGAAAAAAATTTTTGACGCATTTCTTATATCGCCAAGCCATTTAAATTAAAACAATGACAAAAAATAGAACTAGACCTAGACTAGTCTAAACTACTCAATAAAAGTAATATTACAAGCCAAATGAAAAAACAAAAAACAAAAAAAACAAAACAAAACAACATTAAAGTTGTATCCCCCTCATAACACAGAAGTTAGCCTTCAGAAGCTGCTCCATGCTGAGCCAGTGTAGCATGTCTAATGTGTTTGAAAAGCATGGGAGCTGGGGGTTTGTGAGCCGCTGGTCAGATTAATAACAATTATCTTTGATTAGATGTAAACCTCATTAGTCTCAAGGTCCTTCTGTAGAGGGTGACATGACAAACGATGCCCAAGATTGGATCAGACAAGTGTGGGAGAAGCTATCAGCGAGAGTTTTTAAAACACTGGTTTATATTTATTTAGAGGGAGCAGGCTGTGATTGGCTGACAAGGATAAACAGGAACAAGGAAATACTGACTTCTGGAACGGTCCATGGATCGTAGTAGCCACTCACTGGAACTTCTGTAAAAAAATCCATCCTGCCCAGAAAGGATTTTACCCATAGAGCGCAGTGTAATCACAAACTACATGTGTGTGGCTGACAGGGACTGACAGGGACTGACAGGGCACCTATGGTTTTCAAAAAGGTAGGATTTTGTGGCAATTTTTACCTATTTTTAGATCATAAACTTTTTCTCAGCTCAAAATCCTTCAGTTGTCTTAAAAACAGCTTTTTAATCGTTAGCTCCGGCACCACTCTGCTCTAGCTTCTCTCGCTCTGATTGGTCAAAGCGATCACGTGACACGTGAGACCGGGCCCCTTGTGCACGCTGGTGTGTGCTAGCGGGAGAAAAAAGCACTACTGCCCATGCTGAATAGGCACGGAGCCACTGGAAGTACCTAGCCCGGCTAGGCTAATCTAGAGACATGTTATTGAGCTCGACCCATGGACTTAGGGCTTGAAACTGTCACACTAATCGATTGTTGTAGAATACTTCAGTTTGTGGATTTATTTGAATATCTATTTTGCCTCAAAATAAGCATTAGCATTAGCGTTAGAAAAAACAAAACAAAATAAATTTAAAAAAAAAGTGTGACAGCACATGTGTAACACTGTTGTCAGTGACGCACACTCACGGCTCACTCCGAGAATATTAAGCACTGACACTAACAGTGAGCTAACTGTTCACTGTGACAAAGACAATTCCCTCCCTGAGCCGCAGAGGCTGCACTAGCACTGATTCAGGATTAGTGCAGGTGCTGGGGTACTGGGGAGTGACTATTCAGATCAGAGAGAGACATTTTAGATTTAAAACAACTGATTTCACCACTGAAACCTTGAACTCATGTGAGGCTCATTCTGCTTTCTGATTGGATAATCATCTGGAACCAAAACACCTATAACATAAACTACTTACATTTGATTGGAACATGTGTACCTTTTATCTGGGGACACAGATAGGTTAAGTCTATGAAATTTTAAATCAAAATCTTGTACACTGTCCCTTTAACAAAACCCTAACTCTAACCTGGTTTCTCCCTCCCCAGACACTTCATTCAGCTGCACTGTGAGGGCACAGCAGGTCCTGTGGAGGAAGCTCATCTCATTGTGAGTGTGATTAGTATTAAACTCTATTAAACAGCTACACAGGTACTTCAGCAGTAAATGGACTTCTGGATCTTTAGGGAACAATACAGAAGTCTTATAAGAAGAGAGATCTTTTTTTTTTTTTTCTTTCACTACCCCTGCAAACATAAAAACATCAAATAAAATTACAGCAATGCATCCCAAAGCATCATTTGACTTTAGACATTGTAAGAGCTGTGAATTAAAGGAAATATATTGTGCAAATGGACTCTTCCGAGTTTTAACCATGTTATAGTTGTTTCCTTCTGATTGACCCTCTCAAAGTTGTATTTGGAGTGATTCATGCATGTCTGAGTAACCTTTATTCTTCTGCATTCAAGACGTCATTGCACCACAAATCCCTGTTGTCCCCCTCCCCCATACACAACCACTGCTCTGTATTTACTTGGTCTCAAAATGTGTATTTTTCATCATTTGTGATGCATGTAAGTGAAAAAAGAACCCTCCTCACTGCAGTGTTCATATACAGACTTTGTTGTGAGGACGGCAGTGGTGTAGCCTTAAGGGGCTGGGGGAAATCAGCACTACACATGTTTGGCACTGTAAAACATGCATGTTAAAATGATTTTATTGTATCACCTTTGTGTTAAAGCTGGAGTAACCCATTATTTAGTAAATGAGGACATTCTGTGCTTCCCCAGCGTCTATATGGTAAAAGCAGCACTTAGTAACAACATATGACCACGCTGTACTGTTTCTAGTAATAATAAAGTGCTTACTGAAGCTCTGATTGGCTGTGTTTGGGTGGTCCACCACAATTTCACTTAACCGTCTGAAAAGGCTGTTCTAAAGCTATGTTTCTTATTCTGCTTTATTAATCAAAAATTTTGTGAAGTCCGCCGAGATAACTCTTGTTGTGATTTTGGGCTATACAAAAATAAATTGAATTGAATTGAATTGAATTGAATTGAATTAAAGCTAAGCCCAAAAATGCATGTGGATGTAGGATGTGGATAATAAATTTTACTTCTATGGAGTATTAATATTAACTGCGAACACATCACATATTTAGGTCATGATGTTCCCTTTTGTACTTCTAAAAATGCTATATTCTCCAACAACAATGTATTAACATGTGCTATAAGTTTAACTTTTTCTTTTTTGATGCTCTGTCACTCCCCCTTCAGAGCACTATCACAACACAATCATCGTGCATCCCACTAATGAAACTACTGCACATCACATGAGCTTTGTCAAGTTGTGGCATATTGTTTTGTACCCTACTTTTGTATATTTAGAATTGTCACATGGGAGATCACGCTGCTAACCATAACAAGGGTTTGAGTTGGGCTTGAGAAAGATCACTAGATCACTCAAACATGCATGGATAATGTCTAAAATCTCTTCAGGCCTGTTTCTGAACATTATAACATGGTAGAAAGTTCCAAAAAGTCAACTTTGCATAATGTTCCAAAGGGTTTGTGAGAGCTATGGACGAGTTAGATTTATTTAAAAACCTCCTTCCTCCTGGAGAAGTGTGAGACTCAGCTTTAATAAGATGAAATGTGGACCTGTTTAAAGCCATTATCACATTTAAGAGTTGTGTGAAAATAACACCTGCCTCTATATTAGGTTTACCTTGCACACAGAAATCCATCATAGCCATCCTGAGCTCTGTGTTCTTCTGTCATACAAAAGTTACATTCTAATGTCCTATGTCCACACTGTCCCCTACTTAGGACACTATATAGAGACTATTTAAAGCTTATATAGACCACAATACACTGTGCAGACGTTAAATCAACAGTTAACAGCGACATGTCTTAAACTGGACACAACAGGACAATGTAAGCAGACAGAAGTTTAACACACTGTAGATCCTGATTATGTGTAAAACTCTAAATAAACTGTTACTGTGTAGAGGATGCATTTATTAGTCCATAAATGCATAAAAAACTTGTTTCAGGAAAAAAAAAAAAAAAAAAAAAAAAAAAAAAAAACTTTAGCTCACAATTGATTAAAAAGAGGGCATTGGCAAAAGCTCTCAAAACTATTACATATATCTCTGAGTATCTGACCCAAACTGCACTTACAAGACTACACCAGGGTTCATGCAAAAACACAAAAAACAACAATTTATTCAGAAAGGCACCAGGAAACAATGTATTTATATAAAGACTTTAATCTGACTTACATATAAATACTAAAAAATACCAAATCTTCTTCTAACTCACTCTCTCACGTCTCCTTTCTGCTGTTCCATATAAATCCTTATCATCTAAATCAAATGATTAGTCGTCTAATACAAAATTTGGACCGATTAATTGACTAAATAACTAAACGACTACAGCCCTATGCATTTTGATTTTGATTGATTTTCTTTCCTCAGATACGCCAAAGTCCCATGATCTGAAAGTAGTGAGCTGCGTGTACGTGTCTCTCTGTGAATGAGTGCACTATATAGCCCACTGAAGAGTGCAGGGCCTTGTAGTGTTTGGAGGGTTAGGGGCTGGACATTCGGACACAGTTGCCGTGATCAGTATTTGTTGGTCATTGAGATTCCACAGTGGTGCAGAGGACAGGGGAAAGTGAGGAGTCAGCTCCCTGTGTGCGGCTGGCTCTGCAGAGTCTGTGCCCCATGTGCAGCTGCTTCATCACTTCACACTATAAACACCAGAGTGCCATAAGGACGAGTGTGAATCTGCAAATGTTCTCCATCAGGTGTGAGTGTTTATGGGCAGGACAGGTGCAGAGGCAGGGGCACGCACGGCTAACAGGTTTACTGCTAAGCTAAATATCACAGCTCTGTTGTGAAATATGGCTACGCATAATTAGAGTGTTTCAGTGATGTATGGGACTGGTGTTACTGGAGAGGAGGGGCAGTGGAAGCAAGAAACAAAACTTTACTGATGATCAGAGGTTTTTGGACGTTAAGGTTTAAAGGAGGCACGTTGTGTAAAAATGACTTACTAAAGACACCTGTCCACCCCATACAATCAGTAAGACTCCAACTACTAACACGGCCAAGACCAAAGAGCTGTCCAAAGACACCAGAGACAAAACTGTCCACCTCCACAAGGCTGGAAAGGGCTAAGGGGAAATTGCCAAGCAGCTTGGTGAAAAAAGGTCCACTGTTGGAGCAATCATTAGAAAATGGAAGAAGCTAAACATGACTGTCAGTCTCCCTCGGACTGGGGCTCCATGCAAGATCTCACCTCGTGGGGTCTCAGTGATCCTATGAAAGGTGAGGAATCAGCCCAGAACTACACGGGAGGAGCTGGTCAATAATAATAATAATAATTATAAAATACATTTTATTTCAAGGCGCCTTTCTTGACACTCAAGGTCACCGTACAAAGACAAACAATAAAACAGGCAATAAATACTAAATAAAACAGAGAAAATGGACAATGCAAATACAAGTAAAGTATAACAATCAGCAAGTGGGGTAAGCTATTTTAAAAAGATGAGTTTTGAGTATGGATTTAAAAATGGATAATGATTCAATGTTCCGGAGATCTGGGGGGAGTGAGTTCCATAGATGGGGAGCAGAGCGGCTGAAGGCCCTGCTCCCCATGGTGCTGAGCCGAGCAGAAGGGACTGTGAGGTGGATGGAGAGGGAGAACCTGAGTGAGCGGGTGTGTGTGGTGACATGAAGGAGTTCTGTGAGATAAGGAGGAGCCAGGTTATGGATGGACTTGAATGTGAGGAGTAAGATTTTGAATTGAATGCGATATTGAACAGGGAGCCAGTGAAGTTGCTGTAGGACCGGGGTGATATGGTGAATAGAGGGGGTTTTGGTGATAATCCGAGCTGCAGAGTTTTGGAGAAGTTGTAGTTTGTGAATACTTTTTTGGGGGAGACCATACAACAGAGAATTACAGTAATCGAGACGTGAAGTGACCAGGCTATTGACAAGGATGGCGGCTGTGTGAGGGGTGAGTGAGGGACGGAGACGGTTGATGTTTCTGAGGTGAAAGTAGGCAGTGCGTGTGATATTGTTGATGTGTGACTGGAATGAAAGAGTGCTGTCCAGGGTGACACCCAAGCTCTTTACCTGAGGGGAGGGAGAGATGGAGGAATTGTCAATAGTGATTGAAAGGCTGTCTATTTTGTGTAATGTAGATTTTGTGCCAATTAGTAGGACTTCAGTTTTATTGCTGTTTAGTTTTAGAAAGTTGGAGGAGAACCAGGATTTGTTTTCCTGAAGGCAGTGGGTGAGGGAGGAGGGTGGGAGGATGTTGGATGGTTTGGAGGAGATATAGAGCTGGGTGTCATCTGCATAACAGTGGAAATGTATATTGTGTTTTCTGAAAATGTGACCAAGGGGAAGGAGATAGATGATGAATAGAAGGGGGCCAAGGACTGAGCCTTGGGGAACACCTGAGAAAAGAGGGTAGTGCTGGGAGGAATATGTGCCAAGTTGGATGTACTGAGAGCGGGTGGAAAGATATGAAATGAACCAGTGGAGAGGTGTGTGTGAGATACCAATAGAAATAAGTCTGTCAATGAGGGTGGTGTGAGTGATTGTGTCAAAAGCTGCACTTAAATCCAGTAAAATGAGTATTGTTATGAGTCCATTGTCTGCAGCAAGTAGAAGATCATTTGTGATTTTAATTAAGGCTGTTTCGGTACTATGGAGGGGTCTGAAACCGGATTGAAATTGTTCATACAGTTTATTTTCAGTGAGGTAAGAGTCAAGTTGAGAAGCGACAATTTTTTCGAGTATTTTTGAAAGAAATGGGAGGTTGGATATGGGGCGCAAGTTATTAAAATCAGTTGGGTCTGTACCAGGTTTTTTGATGACTGGAGTGATTTCTGAAGTTTTGAATGAAGAGGGTACAATGCCAGTGATCAGAGAGGAATGTAGGATAGAGGTTATTAAGGAGAGAAGGAAGACAGGCTTTAACCAGGGAAGTGGGGAGGGGGTCTAATCTACAGGTTGAAGGTTTGGATTTATGGACCAGGGCTGATATTTCAGTAACTGAAGGAAGAATAAACTGTGAAAATGTAGAGGGGGGAGAGGTGCAGGGGACTGTAATAAATGATGGGCTACTTGCATTGAGAGTTATTTGATCATGAATCTTGTGTATTTTGTCGTTAAAGAAAGACATAATAGAATTGCAAAAATCATTGGAGAGAAGATGAGCAGGGAAAAGGTTGGGAGATTGTGTGCTGTTATTGACAATGGAAAAGAGGGTTTTTGAGTTCCCTTTACTATTGGTGATTAATTTACAAAAATGGGTTGATTTGGCAGTGTTTATGGAGTCTTTGTAATGATGAATGTGGTTAGTATACATTTCCTTGTGAATAGTGAGGCCTGTTTTTCTGTACAGGCGTTCGATTTGATGGCCCCTGGCCTTGAGCTCACGAAGTTCAGAAGTGAACCAGGGAGCTGAAAGAGAGAAGGTGACTGTTCTGGATTTGATGGGGGCTAGGGAATTAAAAATATTTTGCAGATTGGTATTGTAAAAATGAACAAGATCATCCGGAGTACATAACCTGCCTGGGAGGGGTAAGGTGGTAATGGAAGAGGAAAGTGTTGTAATGTCAATGTTATTGATATTGCGGAAAGATATAGTGCGTGGTATGTTAATTTTAGACAGAGAAAACTTTATATTAAAAGATATTAACATGTGGTCAGTAATGGGAAGGTCACTGGATTTACAGTTATAAGGTGTGAGTCCGGAACAGCAGAGCAAGTCCAAAATGTGCCCTTTTGAGTGAAAATTAATATACTGATGAAGTCCAAAACTGTCTAAGCAGGATAAAAAATCTTTGGTGATAACACTGTTAGAATTGCCCACATGAATATTAAAATCACCCAGTACTAAAATGTTTGGGGAGAGAGATGAAAGGTGAGTGAGAAAAGATTTGGCTTGGGTGGCCGGTAAACCGTCGCAATAATTGTTGGTGTAGGTCCTGATATTTGTGCCACAATAGATTCAAATGACGTGAAGTCAGGCGCACTCACAGGTGAGACTTTCCAGCTGTCCCGGAGGAGTATCGCGAGACCTCCATCGCGGCCCGAGACTCTCGGCTGACAGATGTAAACATAGCCCGGTGGACAGCTGCCATTCAACTGAGAAAAGTCGTTAGGATGTTGGCACGTTTCCACCAGGCATAAAAAATCCAACTTGCGGTCATGGATGAGGTCCTGGACGAGCTGCCCCTTCCCCGTGAGCGAGCGGATATTGAGAAGACCAACGTTGACACTGGCGTATTCGTGTTTGACAGCTGAGTTAGCATTAGCTGACCTAGGCAGGCAGGCTAACACGCTGTGGTTCACGTCACGGCTGGAGCTATGTAGAGAACGCCGAGACCCAGACCAGATGGAGTTGATCTGGGTGGATTTATCGACGTGTAAGCTCTGACGGGATCCTCGATGAACATATCTCCGGCGGGGCTGGTAACTAATCTCCGGTTCCAGATGTAGTGCTAAGGGCGGTGACTCGGACAGGTGGAAGCGGAGCCGCAGGAGCTCAGCAGCGGAGTACTGTTGGAGACCTGACACTGGACTGTAGAACACAGAGAAAACCGCCCAGAGGATCGTTGTTAAGGCGTGGAGTTTGTAGATCCACATAGTTTCACCAGACTGGACCGTCGGGCACCGTGAAGTTTGTTGCTGAAGCCAGGAATGAGTGACAGGCTAACAGCGGAAGGTAGGCTAAAATCGAACCAGATTCACTTGCCGTTTATCAAATGGCTTGTATGCATGTCCAGAAATCAGTGAGGGATGCGATTTTGAGCAAGCGTAAACTCAAAATCGAACTTATTATCGGTAATTGGTGAGCAGTGAGCAGCGGCAGCAGAATGCGCCAGCGTTCACTCACCTCAATAGTGATGTAATAGTGTGCGTTGTGTTCAAAGTCCTGCTGTGACTTTGACCTGAAAAGAGCTGGGACCACCGTTTCCAAGGTTACTGTTGGTAATACACTAAGACGTCATGGTTTGAAATCGTGCATGGCACAGAAGGTTCCCCTGCTTAAAGCAGCACATGTCTGCCAATGACCTTTTGGATGATCCCGAGGAGTCATGGGAGAAAGTCATGTGGTCAGATGAGACCAAAATAGAACTTTTTGGTCATAATTCCACTAACCGTGTTTGGAGGAAGAAGAATGAGGAGTACTATCCCAAGAACACCATCCCTACTGTGAAGCATGGGGGTGGTAGCATCATGCTTTGGGGGTGTTTTTCTGCACATGGGACAGGGCGACTGCACTGTATTAAGGAGAGGATGACCTGGGCCATGTATTGCGAGATTCTGGGGAACAACCTCCTTCCCTCAGTTAGAGCATTGAAGATGGGTCGAGGCTGGGTCTCCCAACATGACAACGGCCCGAAGCACACAGTCAGGATAACCAAGGAGTGGCTCTGTAAGAAGCATATCAAGGTTCTGGCATGGCCGAGCCAGTCTACAGACCTAAACCCAATAGAAAATCTTAGGAGGGAGCTCAAACTCTGTGTTTCTCAGCGACAGCCCAGAAACCTGACTGATCTAGAGAAGATCTGTGTGGAGGAGTGGGCCAAAATCCCTCCTGCAGTGTGTGCAAACCTGATGAAAAACTACAGGAAATGTTTGACCTCTGTAATTGCAAACAAAGGCTACTGTACCAAATATTAACAGTGATTTTCTCAGGTGTTCAAATACTTATTTGCAGCTGTATCATACAAATAAATAGTTAAAAAATCATACATTGTGATTTCTGGATTTTTCTTTTTAGATTATGTCTCTCACAGTGGACATGCACCTACGATGAAAATTTCAGATCCTCCATGATTTCTAAGTGGGAGAACTTGCAAAATAGCAGGGTGTTCAAATACTTATTTTCCTCACTGTATTTAAAAAAATGGACGTTCAGTCACGTTGCCTGGTGAATTCAGACGATATCTCCCCGTATTTTTATACCAAGGGACATCGGTCTGTTTTCTGTCCCTGACTGGCTAATCAAAATAAAGTGTGTATTCTGGATCTCAGGCAACAAGCCATAACAAAATGACACAGCATTTTTCTACACTAAAACATGTACATGAAAATGTGCTGCTTGTTCCAGTGACATGTTACTATTACACTATGGTAAATGGTCACATTTTTATACAGTATTTTTCCACCTTCAAGGCTCAAAGCACTTTACATCAAGAAACCACTCACTCACACACACACACACACACACACACACACACACACACACACACACACACACACACACACACACACACACTCACACACACTCACACACACACACACACACACACACACACACACACACACACACAGACCTTGGGGTAAGGTGGGTTAAGTGTCATGCCGAAAGGCACAACAACAGCATTTATCTGTGGGAGCTGGAATCAACCTGTGGGTCAGTGGATCTGACCACTCCACCAGTGATGATCAGTGGACAAACTGTCACCCTGTCGCCCTGGATTATGAACAGAAGTCCATGGACCTGTTTCTAATCTTAAGGTGGTTTAGATCAATATTGTGGTTTATAGTTACCAAAATGTAACCTTATTATCTATGCTATATACCCCACGAATGTAATATGTAATATGACACATTATGTCATATACAAAATATGCTGTTATATTCCTTATTAAAAAATGTTTCACATGACTCTCTCATTTGCGTTGCCAGTTTCAATGCTAAAATCTAGTTGATTAACCCTAAAATGCCTCCCTCTCATATGAACCGTCACTACCTAAACCCCAGCACCTGCCCCAATCCTGAATCAGTGCTAGTGCAGCTTCTGCAGCTCAGGAAGAGAACAGGTTCAGTTGTGATTGTAGTACCATATTTAAAGCAGTAGGAGTGCTGACTATAAAGTTAATTTAAAGCCTGTACAGTCTGTTGTGAGTAGGATTGTCAAAAGTATTGAAAATCAGATACCAATTGATACTAAAACTACATACTCATTTTTGCAGGTATCGGTACTAAAAACGTCCCACTGACAGAACAGAAATGAGTCTTTCCTGAATGTCTTTAGAATGATGTTGATCTGTATCAGAACAAGTATAAGAGCACATAGACTAGTATACGCCCATGGAGCACTATGGAACCTACAGGACCAATGAGGGATAAAGAGTGTTTTTTTTTTTTTTGTCATCATGGTATCAGAATCGGTATTGAGTATCCAGTCTATTCCTTAGTATCAAAATCGAGTTTGAAATGTTAGTATCATGACAACAGAGCAGACTCTCTCCTCTCTGTAACAGCTCAGTCCTTTACCTGTTTCATAGACCGTATGGACATAGCTTGTTGTTCCAAGTAGGAAGTTCAGATGCGGCTCTCCCGGCTCCTACTGACCCTGGCTCCCATTGACTTACATTGGAATATTGTGGCCCCTCTCTCTGTAACTGCTGCTGTGAGCCTTGACATTTTGGTCTTAAAATGTTCATATTAACCCACTCTACGTGATCCTGTTTTTCTTTTCTTTTCTTTTTTTTTTCACTATTTTGGCAGTCAAAAAAATCCTATTCATAATTTGGGCCTGGCTCCAAATTTGCTCCTGTAACCATTAGCATCATGAGCTTCATTTGAGTGGCGTTGAACACTTTGTAACACCATTTCTACTTGGAAGAAAAAGCCACATACAGCACTGGGATGTAAAGTGCTTTAGCAATGCACTTGTTTCACTGTGAGGCATGAAATAAGCCACTCTTAACACTCTTGTGAATATTACAAGTGCGACTTTGAAATACATATTTCCTCCTTTTTCATCAATAACGCAGCTTTCCTATATTACGCAAAATTGATTCCTGTGAGCTTTGAGCCATGTTAGATAGAATGTTGTTACCTCAAAAACAAACCTGGAGTTGTTCTGTGTCAATGTTTGTAATATTTGAGTAACCCTTTATTATTAGTCTGGCTACATCTTCAAACTCGTAAGGCTCTGTTCCACCTCATATTAACAGTTTTGTTTTGTTTTTTTCCTCAACTGATTTACTCTACAATACACTAGAATGACCAAAAGTTGATGCCTTGAAATCAGGGGTCTCCAAACTGTAGCTCGGGAGCTACCAGGAACTCTCCTTCGCCTTCCAAGTAGCTCGCCAACAGGTTTCTGAATTGTATGTATTGTGCTGAAATTAACACAAATTTTGTTAATTCAATGCCCATTGTATACGTATCATTTTGATGCCTCACTCTGTGCGCTAATAAATGGATAATGATTTGTTTCATTGTCATCTAACTGCCCCTCTAAGGCTGTGGCTCTTATACTCTATTTTCCGTGAGCGCTAAAATGAGTAACTCTCTGGCAGTTTTGTTTTCTAAAGGTAGCTCACCGGAGGAAGAATGTTGGAAACCAGTGCTTCAAATTTCTTCAAACCTTAGTTTTAACTATTGGACAGCTGAGATTGCCAATAAAAAGTATCTGTTGGTGCACAGAGTTTCAACAAAGCTTAAACAAGATATTTGACTTCCAACTTTGGCTGGAATTACCCAGATGATTCCAGTGAGTGTATGGAGTTTAAAACACATTGGAGCACTTCCTGTATCACCATTCAGTGACATCACAAGGTGGAACAGAGTGTTTTCAGTTTTAGAAAGAGCTCAGCCTAAATATGCAGGATTCATATGTGAAAGGATTTGTGAATGAAACAAAACGCAACTCCAGGTATGTTTGTGATGTGGAAACATTATAACAGATCAAAAATGTGCGTAGTAGGCCCTTTAAAGTACATTTTCTAGGCTTTCCAGCTTTTTAGCCAGGATGCCCATCCTGAATCCCAAAATTGAGCAAGGAAAGGGAAATGTCTTGCTCAAGTACACAACAACATTATGAACTTAGACAAGGATTCAGTGGATAACTTGTGGTTACACTAACTGCAGTTTCTATCACCCAAGAATTGAATGCCTTGGTGGCCCTTTAGAGTTAACCAAGAGCAAGAGAACACAACTTTTTCAATTTCAAATTTGACTGTGTGTTTTTCCCAGATATGCACCAACCCCAGAGAATTTGAGTGCAGATATTGCGTCTGCTTAGAATGGTGCAGACGGACCATAAATCAACAGGGCTGCAGTAAGGCGCATATTTAGAAGCATTTGATTTCTGTGCGAGCGGTATGGAAGAGAGCTCTCATTTGTGTGAAAAGCCAATCTCACAGAGTGCACATATCTTTTCTTAACTGGTCAATATGCCCAGAGTGCATATGGTAACAAATAATGAAAAAAAAAAAAAAAAAAAAAAAAAAAATTCTCAGTTGCATGATCAGAAAAGAAAAAAAAAAAAAAAAAAAAAAAAACTTCCAATCACTTAAAGAGCCTCTAAGAGCCTCAATATTTTCTGATCTATGTTATAATGTAGTTTCCTCATCACAAACAGACCTGGAGTTGTGTTTTGTTTCACACAGTAATCACACAAAGTAATCCTTTATTATTGATCTGTCTCCGAATCTCCAAATACTTCATTCCACCTTGTGATGTCATGTAGTTGTAGTTTTTAATAGCTACATGTTACCTTTATTTCAGTAGAGATTGGCAATTCCACCGCTGAAATCATCCAAATGATTCTAGTGAAGGTGTGTGGAGTTTAAAACCATAGTGGAGCACTTCCTGTATACATGACATCTGAGGTGTTTTCCATTTGAGAGAAGAACTCAACCTAAATATGCAGGTTTTTGTGTTAAACATGTGTGAATGACACAAAACACAACTCTGGGTATGTTTGTGATGAAGAAACAACATTAGAACATAGTGGAAATAGCGTAGCAAGGTAATGGTGCAATATTGTGTTGAAAATACTTTTTGGAACATAAGTTCCTGTATCTGTATTTGTATTTATTTTGACCTCCATTAGCTGTGGAAGCACAGCTATTCTTCCTGGAGTCATTGACCTATGGTGTTTTTGGGTTCTGGATCTTACACATCACTGCACCATCACTGTTAGAAGCACTCGAGCTGAAGCAAGAATGGACTGGGAATAGCTCTTTATGGTTGTTCAAATCCACATTGTATTTTTATTTGTTCTACCTGCATCCCATTCAGCCAACCACTTCAAATTTTTGTAGTTCTTTTATATATAGTCTAGCATCAAACTTTTACCATCCACCTGGGACCCCTCTGAGGGACCCTACCTCTCTCCCTGTCCCCGGCAAATAGCTCCCCACATTGGAACTTAATTCTGGCGTGGAATTAAATTATAAACCATGTCCAAGCGAATTAATGTCAAATGCGAAAGCAGGTGCGATTTTGACAGGCCCGGGGCATTTGTAATCTAACGCATGGGTCCCTCTCCAAGCAGTGCCCCCCTTTTCCGCCAAGCCCATTTACTATAGAAGCGTGCTGGGAGGAGACAGTGTAAGAGATAGATGAATCCGGCGTTCTAATGGGGATGTATGTGAGGAGAAAAGTCAGAGCGGAAAATATGATGAAACGTATCTTGCAGACAGGATTTGGCTGTTAAAATATTTATTCCCACTTTCAATTTGGTTTCCTATCTCGGTGGATTTGGGCGTGTTGGACACAGCCGGGGGATATGGAGATAAATGGGGGCTAATATGGCAAATAGGGCTGATATGAGTAGAAATGGTTGTGCTGTGTTTTTCCTATCTTACAGTAACAGGGTGTGCATATACGAAAAGGTGTTTTTGTGAATGTAGATACTTTAAAATGGAGTTTTTGACTTTTGTAAGGTGACATAGCACAGTCTTATAATGTATATAGACTGTACCCCCTGTATTACACTTCTAAGGGGTATTCATTTTTACACTAATATATTTAGAATTGCCAAAAACATGTATTAAAATGTTTCATTAGTTTCACTTTCATTTTGGCCTTTGCTCTCCATTATTAGTCACTCCTCCTTCAGAGCGCTATCACAACACAATCAGAATGCATCCTGCTAATAAAACTACTGCACATCATCAGATTTGTCAAGTTGTAGTGTATTGTTCTATCATGGTTTTTATTTATTTTTATGAAAAATGGCTGCGCAGGAGCATTGGTGATGTAGGCTTGTGGGTTGAGCATTGGACAGAATTTTACAGCTAACCGTAAGAAGGGTTTGAATAGGACCTAGGAGAGATCACTAAATTACACAAACATGCTAGGATGACATATAAAATATCTTCAGCCATGTTTTTCATGAAGGAAATCAAAGTTTTAACAAGGCAGAAAGCTCCAAAAAGTTGATTGTGCTGTAATAGCCCCTTTTTAAGTTTCAAATTTTATGTATTCATTTTTTCATGCAGTTATTTGACATGGAACATGCAGTCAGACACTGTTACAAAACAAAGCTTGCACCTTATGTGATGCATAGATAGCGAGTTACAAATACATAATGTTACTAGTGAAATAGACTCCTTCAGCCACCTTCCTCACTCATTCATTCATTCACATATGATGTTTTTTAACAATGTCACACGGTATCTTTTGAAAACACTTAATATTAAATCAAGCAAGAGCGCAAAATGCCTATTCCACCAGCTGATGTCATGAGGTGGTGCCCTCAAAAGTATGTAACGAGCAGTGATGAAAAAGTCCAAACCATAAATAAGGAGTACCTATAGCAGCGGGAGGATCACGTACTGTGCATATTTTTGTCTGCTGCGAGAAACCACACCATAGAAACCCTATCAGAAAATAGGGAGTTTATCAAAAATGCCATTTCACCACCATGCTGTCAAACACACTTCACTTATATATGTAAATACAGTGGTCCAAGCATTGAGCCTTGGGGGACTCCATTTTAAATAAGTAATGGTTTATGGAAATGAAGAGAAACCATTCTGTTCTCACTGTAACCAAAGCAATGCAGCTGTTAATGCGTTTGACACTGGCTACACATCGGTCAGCCCCTCTGGACACAAAGTGCTCGTGCACAAACATCATCGTAACATGTTTGTCAGAATGTAAATGGCATGTTTAAGAGGAGCGGGGGTTTTACGCTGGGGTGGGGCCTGGAGACCTCTGGGGCTGGGGCCATTTTAGGCTCTGAATATTGATCCAGAGGCCGATGAGTGTTGAACGTAAAGTCAATGGGACAGGAGAGCAGCAGCCACTAGCACTCAAATGTAATGTTTTATTAAAGAGACATAATGACTCTTGATCTGTTTGCGTAGTGAAATCACACCTCCTCCAAGTGTCTTCAGTGACATACTATCAATTACACACAGTTGCTGACAACTACTGCATTGACTGGGATGGATTAGTAAGGACAAGGAAAGATAAGACAAAAGTAACTTAGAATTATGGTGTTGTATGGATAGTTTTATGATTAAGATAATGATTCTTCTGATTTGTTGTAGAATTGAGAATATCTTTTATTGTCTGGATTCTTTTCTAATGTAGTGGGAAATAAAATCATAAGAACTGGATTTCAGATATCCCTAGCCATTCATCATGACTACTGTTAAAGCTACAATATGTAACTTTCTGGAAGTGGTATGTTATCTGCATGATCCATGTAAAATTCAGAACATTCTCCATGGGGACCGATAGAATTTATGTCATACTGTGGAAGATTATTGCCAAAGGGACAACATTTCCAAAACAAACAGGAAGAGGCCCTCCATCAGATCAAATAAGAGTCAGGTTTGTGGAGATGCATACTATGACTTTGTTTGTATTTTGTTCCAATGTAGTGGAAAAATTCAAAAATTAACCAAAAACTAGGTCTCAGATAATCCTAGCCACAAACTATAAGAATGGTCTTAAGAATGGAATATAACTAACTGCAGCTAATCACACAGACACACAGACACATCATATCGACACAGTGGGTAAATCTAGAAGAACTGGGTGTGGAACCCCCAAACGGTTTAAGGGAGGATGCTGTACCACTGAGCCACTGAGCTACTGCCTTGCCTTTGGTGTTTTACCACAGAAGACACTTCATCCCACTCTGTTTAAAAATTTATTTAGACCATTCTATCGAAATCAAAATTCAAAGCTGTATTCAAAATCACCACAAAACCTTGAGATTCTCATTTACATTTGTAATAAAATCAACCACATCTTTGTATTATTTGGTGCATTTACAATTCATGTGCTGTTTCACAGCAACACAACTTGAAAAGACTAATTCAACGGCGTTGTGCTCCCATTGTAATGCTGATCATTCATTCATTCCTCTCTCTCTGCTGTTTTTATTCTCAAGAATCAATGACGAGTCTTAATTGAATAATTCAGCCTTCTCGGCGCCACTCTTCCAGGCGCTGCTTGTTTGGGCTTTTCTATTTTTCAGCAGTGGACACGCGGAGGTCAGATGTACTGCGTACTGTGAATTTCCAAACACTCTCTCTTTGTGAAGCAGAGAAAAGGTCAACAATGCTTTTTAATTATGAACAACATTAGGTAAATAAAATGTAGCAGCTAGCAAAAGGTCCCCTGTGGCATTATGGGAAACCTGGTTGGTCAAAAAGACATTTGGGTGAATGCTAATTAGTGCGTTTTGTAGAGTTTTGACATTAAAGAGGGAGTACTATACTTCTGTGAGGTATTAACTACTAACAAAACAAATTTAGATCACCATGTTAGCTTTTACGTCTTTGAAAATGCTGTATTTGCCAAAAACGTTTTAACATTCATAAGTTTCACTTTTGTTTTTGACGCTCTGAGTCCCCCTTCCCTTTGCTCCCTATGCAATGTCACTCCCCCTTCAAAGCGCTACTGCATTACAATCAGCATGTATTCCACTAATTAAACTACTGCACACTGTATAAGGTTTGTGAAGTTGTAGTATACAGTTTTGTATCATGTTTTTTGTATATTTATGGAGAATTGTCGTGTGGGAGCAAGGGTGTGTCGTGTGGGAGCTCAAACATGTATGAATGACATCTAAATCCTCTTCAGGCACGGGAACAATGTTATAACATGGCAGAAAGCTCAAAAAATTTGATTTGATTTTTAAGTGGTTAAAGGTGCATTGTGTAACTTTTCTGGTGGAGGGTCCATCAAATGCTTCTTGCCATGGAAATGTTATTACCTCCGCCAAGGAGGTTATGTTTTCGCCTGAGTCTGTTTGTTTGTTAGTTAGTTTGTTTGTTTGTTAGTAAGCAAGATAACTCAAAAAGTTATGGATGGATCTTGATGAAATTTTCAGGAAATGTTCCGAATGGCAAATCCAACAGATGATAAAATTTTGGTGATGATCCAGAAGAAATCCTGGATTCTGGATCACTTTGAAAATTTCGTTAGCATTGGAGGTCTGCGCTCTCTGAGTGCTTTTCTAGTTTCTTTGTGTGGAATGTTTCACAGTATGGCATTAAGCCTTACTATCTTCATGCAGACCAAACCAGACCAAGTTACAGGTCAGATCTGTGGAGAGGTGCCCCCTCTCACAATTAGAATGTCTGTTTTTCTAGGTATTTTTGAGCTCTAAAACCACCTGTAATTGAATAAATGTAAAGTAGAGCTGTTTAATGTCATACTGTGGAACATTGCTGCTGCATTTTGAACATTGGTTCAAAATGCAGCAGCAAGAATACTAACAGGTACTAAAAAATGAGAGCATATTACCCCAGTACTAAAAAATCTTCATTGGCTTCCGGTTGAGTTTAGAGTAAAATTTAAAATTCTTCTTCTAACCTATAAAGCTGTAAATGACATGGCCCCTTCCTACATTAAAGATGAAATTGTACCTTATCATCCTAACCGTTCACTCCGCTCTCAAAATGCTGCACTATTGGTGGTTCCTAGAGTCGCTAAAAGTACTTTAGGAGGTAGAGCTTTTAGGTACCAAGCACCCTTGTTGTGGAATCAGCTCCCTGCTCATGTCAAAGAAGCTGACACAGTCTCTACATTTAAGATTAGGCTCAAAACATTCCTCTTTGAATTAGCTTATGGTCAGGTCAGTTAGGAACAGAAACTAAACCCATAGGCCTAGTTAAGCTGCTCTAGGAGATATATTACTGGGGAAACTATGGCAACTTGAGCACTGTCCTCTGGTTTCTCCTACTTTTTCTCCTCCTATTGTTAAGAATATTCAATTACTAGTTCATTCGTAGTCTGTTCTTTGCTATTCACATGTTGTCCCTGTCCCACTCCCCTTTTGGGGAGTGTAACTGTTTCAGATGCTGCTGTTCCAGTTTGGACCGCTGCTGTCCCCTAGTGTCGAGGACCTGGACCCCTCCTCTCCTTCCCTGTCCTGGATTAACTGTCCTTGTCCTGCTATATTAGTAGTTTCATCTGCCTGTCCGTCCATAGGAGTGGATCTCTCCTTCACTGTGGTTCTCCTCGAGGTTTCTCCGTTTTCCCATTGGGTTTTTCGGAGTTTTTCCTTGCCGAGAAGGAGGGTCTAAGGACAGGAGATGCTGGGACAATTATCCATTTGCCTGCTTGTTGCTGGACATTCTGTATTTTTGATTTATGACTGTTTCTTATTCTGCTTTATTCTCTGACATCTCTGTCTGTCTGCTAAATCAACAATTTTGTGAAGTCCACCGAGATAACTGTTGTTGTGATTTTGGCCTATACAAAAATAAATTGAACTGAATTGAATTGAACATTCCAGGCAGAGCAATGACATTAACATAGAAACAAGCAGGGTGATGGACCCTCAATGAGTTACATAATGCATCTTTAAGATAAAGTATTACAGAATGAAATGAAATTAAGTGGTGTAAGCCTTCACCCCAAGATCAGAAGGTTGGCAGTTCAAATCTTGTCCAAATTACAAACTGGATTTGTGCCTTGGCAAACTAACAGCTATAATACACTCTCCAATCAGAGCAGGTTGAATCAAGGGAGGGCACATGACAAAACACAATCTGCCCCAATGCTATCTGACTTCTCTCTCTTTGTGATGGTGAGAAAAGGTCAATACTGCTTTTTAATTATGAACAACATTAGGAACATAAAACATGCTAACATCCCTGGCAGCTTACAGAGACATTTGGGTGAAGGCTAATTAGTGCAGTTTGAGAAGTTTTTGAGACTGAAAATTATGTAGAGCAGTTTTTGTTTTGAAGAAGATATGATAACGAATTATTTTGAAAAGGCCTTCACCCCAAGACCAGACGATAAACTGTTCAGTCCTTATCCAGATTACAAACAAAGGATAACAGCTATAACGGACTCTCCAATCAGATCAGTGTGACTGGTTAAATGAGGGGAGGGCATCTGACATAAAAAAAAATCCGCCACAATGCTATCTGACTTTGACACGTGAAGGTCAGGGGTACTGCGTACTGTGAATTTCCAAACACTGTCTTTGTAAAGCTGAGAAAAGGTCAACAATGCTTTTTAATTATGAACATTAGGTAAATAAAACGTTGCAGATAGCAACATCCCCTGTGGCATTATGGGAAACCTGGCTGCTCACCAAGACATTTCAGTGGACGCTAATTTGTGCGTTTTTCGAGACATTAGCTGGTTATGATAAAGTGTTACCGGAAAATGAAATGAATTGGAAAACTATGTAGAGCGATCCTTGTTGAATTACTATGAATTGGGATGTAAGCCTTCACCCTGAGACCAGATGGTAAGCAGTTCAAATCTTGTCACTCTTTTTTTGTTGAACATCAAACACCAAGATGGAACCATGAACTCTCAAAGTGATCACAAACTCCTGAAAATGTGCTGTTTAAATCCATTTTGTTTTGTGTTTTTAGACCATCTAAAAACTTATCAGGCTGTTGTTTGCTAACGTGTTCATTGTGTCACCATAGTAACTGCTGAACATCCCACCATAGATAATCATGTAACCCCTCCAACTGCAAAGTATCAATAACACACTCTCCAATCAAAGTAGTGTGGCTGGTTGAATCGTGGGAGGGCATCTGACATAAAACAATCTGCCACATTGTATATGACTTCGACACAAGGAGTTAGGTGTACCGTGTGGCGTGAATTTCCAAATATTTTCTCTCATTTTGATGGAAAGAAAAGGTCAACAATGCTTTTTAATTATGAACTACATTAGCTAAATAGAACATAGCGGCTAGCAATGTCCCCCGTGGCATTATGGGAAACCTGGAGACATTTAGGTGAAGGCTAATTAGTGCGTTTTGTTGGGTTTTGGGACGTTAGCGGCGAATGGGAAGTCAGAGGAAGTCTTGTTATTATTCCGCGCATGATTTAGCTGCTGTTTGGAGCATAGTGCTTCTTCAAACACAATCGGCGTGTTTGCTTTGGCACGCTGTGATCGCTCGGGTAAATAACATTGTCAGCTCACATTAGCATTCTCTAAACCGTCTGATAACACGCAGGAGGATCTGGTAAGGAAAGCTACAGCGAGCTGAGCGTGCATGGATTTCAACAACTGTTTTGCAAATGACTCCATAAACATATGCCTGAGGAGCGCTGGAACTGCTCAGACATGAACAACAGCTGTAAACTCTGATGGAATGGAAGATTATATAGAACGTGCAGTGGATTAAAGGTGCACTGTGGAACTTTTCTAGTGGAGGATCGGTCAACTGCTTGTGTCCATGGAGATGTTACTGCTTTGCCTTGAATATTCAACAGTATGACATTAAATGGCTGTATCTGCATGGAGAAAACCAGTTGATGCCGAGTTAGAGGTCAGATCTGTGGAGAGGTGATCCCACTGTTTTAAAATATATTTAAAGGTGCATTGAGCAACTTGGACGGTCCGCTACCTTCTTGTCTCCATGGAGGCTTTACCTGGAATGTTCCATAGTATGACTTTAAACATTTGCATCTAGCATTCATTCATTATGGGTTTGTGAATAGGGGTGACTCTCCACAGATCTGAACTGTAATGTAGCGTAGTGTTGTAATCTTCTTATTTGATTGGTTTAATCTATACTGTACATTCTATACATTCTAGACAAAGGCATAACATTTCCATGGAGACATCAGGTGGTGGACCCTCCACCAGAAATGTTACGCAGTGCACCTTTAAGCAATGGAGCTCCATAGATCTGCTACTTTGAAGTCCACACAGGTTCCAGAAGAAAATTTTCTATTCATTTTTTTTCCTAGAGACTTTTGGAAAAACTCAAATATTAAGAGTTCAAAGGCTTCACCGAGGCTAATCTGCTACGTGCTAATATCCATAACATGGTTGATTTAAGTCTAGAAAGCACTTTTAAAACTCAAGATTCAGCAAAATATTTTAATAACTTGGCAGTGTATAAAGTTTTAAAAATCAATTTTACATAAAATTACAGCTTTCAAATTTATTTTTGGGAGGGAAGTTTATGAGAAAATAACTGAGAACAAACACCTGTACTGGAAAAGCGAATAAATGTGAGAAGTATATTTAATGACATACTAGGGAACATTCCAAGCAAAGCAACAACGGAGACACATGCAAATTGTGGCCCTTGCACCAGAAAAAGTATGCAGTATTAGACGTGTACATTTCAGATGTTATTGTCCCATTATGGAAGTGTGCTGTCTGCATTGACCCATCCCGACCGTTGCTGCCTTTGCCACTTGCCAGCAGTGGGCACCTGTCTTGGCCATGAACTGACTGGTCTTTTTCCTCTTATGAAGGAGGTCTGCAATAGCAACAATTCTAATTTATTATCACTTCAAAAATAATGAATACTGTGGGCCCTATCTTGCCCCCAATCTTAGCACAAGCGCAAGTGTGGGAAGTGGAGCTCGTGTCTGAATATCGGGTGGAGTGAAGCACAATAAGGACGTGGTGTGGCGCAAACTGTCAGAATCGTAAAAATAAATATCAAACTAATCCACTGAAATACATGCTCAAGACTTAATTTATTTGGAAATATATTAGAATGATAAATGCTTAACATTCATTAACATTTGTGTGCCGTGCAGGATGTTTGTGCTCCATCCGGATGCCCTCCCGTAACAGAGCACATCCCTTCGCCTGCTTCCTGTATCTGCTTAGCACTGCTCTATATAGTTTGGTTTAATTTGGATCTGTACAAAAGCTGCTCATTCACATGAGGCTGTTTACAGCGATGTCCTAAAGTGTGTTTTCTTACCCTGTCTGCAGTCCTAATGCTGCAATGTCGGATTTCCTCACATCCTCCATTTCTAGTCAGTTCCATTTTATTTTGTGACCAAATTATTCCCATTGTGCCACTTTGGTTGGTTTAGAAAGATTTACTCGCCAGTAGGTAGGCTACCATCAGAACCGTAGAAAACTGTGCCTGGAGCGGCCGGACTCTGACAGGGATCAGTGCGTACATTCACTGACAGCTCGGGGCTGTGACAGCGGAGCAGACGCACGCCTTGTTTGTGCTGCTCTCTTGGCAGCAGCGGTCAGTAGAGCTTTGTACAGTGGCTCAAGAGACGTAAAGTGCACATGAGCACTGCTCCGTACAGACACCTGAGCATCCTGCTCTGTGCGCTCATGGTGAATATCAGTCACTTGTGCGGGGCAAATGCAGGTCGTGCAGTCACCCTCCCCATGTGTTAATGGTTTAATTCATGTCTGTGCGCAAAGCGGTAAAACCAGAAACATTTATATGACAATAAAAGTATTCTTTAATCCGCGAGACATCCACCTGTGTGGGACCAAATGCAGTGGACACCCGTGAGACGAGAATGTGTGCGGTCAGCAGTGACAGTGGTGGAAACTTGTACCTCAGGTGAGAGACGTGGTGGTGGACTGCTGGGACAGGCGAGAGCGGGTGGGACCAGGGGGAGAGCAGCGCTCAGTGGGTCTGCTGTGGGATGGGAGAGCATGAAATCGACACTGGTCTGCTGCATAATGGGGGGCAAACAAATGGAGGAGCCTCATACAGGGGTGCACGTACGCTGAGTGTTCGGAACACAAACCCAGCCAGTTCTGTCACGGCCCATCCAAAATTCTTTATTCCTGGCGCCTTTACTGGCGCGTACTTGCATCGTGGGGCTCCGAGGCTGTTTTATTGTACCCATATATAATTTTTCCCCACACCTGCCTGGTAATGAGGCAAAGATTGCACACATTAACCACACTGGCAATGCTTAAAAAAAAAAAAAAAAAGTGGGCTAACACAATAAATCAAATTACAAGTCTCTTCGCTTGCAGTATAAGCATGAGCTAAAGACCATGATCCTTTGCTCTGTTTCAGTGCAGACTACATGAAGAAATGACTATTAACTATTATTAAGCTCTATTAAATCTTAATTATTTGAATTATAACGGAACCAAAGGCTTGTCAAGGCATTTTTTTCTTAGCCTTTACAAAAACTATGCATATTATGACAATCGTACTGGGAGATTTGGATATCGTTACATCCCTACTATAAATAAGTACAAACTTTAGCACAACTGATTTCAGGATGATTATTGCAATGCTACACTGTTACACAACACTGTTATTGCAAAACTCTGATGGCAAAGCGGTTATGACTTTTGGCTCACAGCAGCAGGACACTTTTCAATGTGTAGTTTGCCTGTTCCATCATGTCTGGGTGGGTTTCTTCCAGGTGTTGCACATCAGCCTTAAAGGTGCACTGTGCAACTTTTCTGGTGGAGGGTTGGCCACCTGCTTTTCTCATGGAGATGACTTTTCCAGTTTGGCATTAAATGGATATATCTTGCATTCTCTCAGTTACAGGGGTTATGAATACCTTGAAAAACATGAATTCTTACTGTTGGGGGTTGCCCAGATCTGACCAATTATTTGTTGTACTGGCATCATCTGCACCACCGACCCCGACTCCTAGATCTCACCCGCAGTGGAAGTGTCACAAGCGGTGCGAGAGAAAACAGAAGAGGGGTAAGCGCGGAGGAATCCGGAACAGGCTAGCTCCAAACCCACACAAGCCGGCAATCCCCACCATTGTACTGGCTAATGTGCGCTCGCTGGATAACAAGCTGGACCACGTATGTTTACTTCGGGCCACTCTAAAGTCAGTGAGAGAGAGTTGTGTTCTTGTGTTTGTGGAAACATGGCTCAACGACAGCATCCCCGACGGTGCCATACAACTCGACCAGCTAATATGCTATCAGGTGGACAGAACTCTCGTCGAAGGGGGTAAGACTCGCGGTGGGGGACTCTGTGCTTATATCAACAATGCCTGGTGTCAGAACGCTGTTGTGGTCTGTAAACACTGTTCACCACTGCTAAAGACTATGATCATCAAGTGCAGACCGTTCTACCTGCCGGGGGAATTCACAGCCATACTACTTATTGCTGTTTATATCCCTCCTAGCTCCAACAATAACAACAGGAGCGAGGCACATAACGAACTGTACCAGCACGTCAGTGAGCGGCAAACTGCCCATCCAGATGCCTTTCTCGTTCTGGCGGGCGATTTCAACCACGCAGACCCAAAGTCTGTGTTTCCCAAATTACAGAAACACATCAACTTTCCTACAAGGGAAAACAACATCTTGGACAATGTTTACACCACCCAGAGGGGAGACTAAAAATAAGATAAGATAAGATAAGATAAGATAAGATAAGATAATCCTTTATTTGTCCCACAATGGGGAAATTGCAGTGTCACAACGCAAGTTACAGAAACAGTAGGAAAATAAGAGCATGCATCAAATCAAGATAAATAATAATAAGTATTTACAATCAACTAAAAAACACAACACTGTAAGCTAAGCTAAAAGGCACAGGAACATTGCACAATAAGTGTTTTTGATTCTGAGATTATTGTGTACAGTGCAGTGATGGACAGTGATGGGTAATAAATAAGTAGCAGGTAAAGTGACTTTAAATAATATTGCACATTGTTATTATTACTATGGAGATGACACATGGTTGCTATGGGGATGACACATGACTAGCATTGATCATTGTACAGTCTGACAGCAGCAGGAAGGAAAGACCTGCAAAATCTCTCCTTAACACAGCGAGGGTGAATCAGTCTGTCACTGAGGCTGCTCTCCAGAGCAGACAGGGCGTCCTGCAGGGGGTGACCCTCATGGTCCAGCATAGACATGAGTTTAGCCAGGACCCTCTTGTCCCCCACCTGCTGCACCGAGTCCAGAGGACAGCCCAGGACTGAGCTGGACTTCTTGATGATCTTGTCCAGTTTCTTCTTCTCCCTCTCTGTGACGCTGCTGCTCCAGCAGACCACACCGTACAGGATGGCTGATGCCACCACAGAGTCATAGAAGGTCCTCAGGAGTGGCCCTTTCACTCCAAAGGACCGCAGTCTCCTCAGGAGATAGAGCCGACTCTGGCCCTTCCTGTACAGTGCATCTGTGTTATGAGTCCAGTCCAGTTTATTGTTCAGATGCACACCCAGGTACTTGTAAGAGTCCACTCTCTCAATGGCTCTTCCCTGGATGTTCACTGGTGGGGGGGCAGTAAAGTGGTGTCTGCGGAAGTCCACCACCATCTCCTTGGTCTTCCCCGCGTTGATGAGAAGGTAGTTCCGGTGACACCAGTCCACAAAGTCCTGCGTTACTCGTCTGTACTCTGCGTCGTCATCGTCTGTGATGAGACCGATGATGGCGGAGTCATCGGAGAACTTCTGCAGGACACAGCTGTCCGTGTTGTGTCTGAAGTCTGCAGTGTAGAGGGTGAAGAGGAAGGGCGCGAGAACAGTGCCCTGGGGCGCCCCCACACTGCAGGTCATGAGGTCAGACACACAGTCCTGGGCTCTCACAAACTGGGGCCGGTTTGTGAGGTAGTCCAGGATCCACTCAGCCAGGTCACAGTCCACTCCTGCCCACTCCAGCTTGTCCCTCAGGAGCAGCGGCTGGATGGTGTTGAAAGCACTGGAGAAGTCAAAAAACAAGATTCTCACAGTGCTGCCGGGCCTCTCCAGGTGGGACAGTGAGCGGTGCATCAGAGAGATGATGGCGTCCTCCACTCCGATGCCGGGCCAATACGCGAACTGCAGCGGGTCCATCGCTGAGCTCACCGTAGAGCGGAGGTGACCCAGGACGAGCCTCTCCAGAGTCTTCATCAGATGAGACGTGAGAGCCACTGGCCTGAAGCTGTTGAGGTCCTTGGCGTGCGGTGTCTTGGGCACAGGTACCACACAGGAGGTCTTCCAGAGCTGTGGCACCACCTTCAGCTTCAGGCTCAGGTTGAAGACATGCTCCATAACTCCACACAGCTCATCTGCACAGGACTTAAGGAGCCTGGGGCTGATCCCGTCTGGTCCAGCAGCTTTCCTACTCCTTATCCGGCTCAGTTCTCTCCTAACCTGAGCTGTTGTGACAGACAAAGAGCAGGGGTGTGTGCTGGAGGTCTGGCTGAGTTCTTGATGTGGATTCGGGGGCTGGGGGGCTGAGGCAGAGGTGTGAGGAGGTGGCAGTCTGGGCCTTTGTGCAGGAGACAAGGTGAGCCCATGCAGCGGTGCGGGGGGAGGGGTGGGTGATTGATCAAACCTCAGGAAGTGAGAATTCAGATCGTTCACCCACTGTAGGTCTCCCTTTGTCTGGACGGGTGGAGGACTGAAGCCAGAGACACTCTTCATACTTCTCCACACCTCCCTGACATTCCGCTGCTGCAGCTGCTGTTCCATCTTCCTCCTGAAGTTGGCCTTAGCCTGTCTGATCTTCTTCCTCAGCTTCCTCTGTACAGTCCTCAGTTCCTCTTTGTTCCCGGACCTGAAAGCTCTCTTCTTCTCCTTCAGCAGAGCTTTAATGTCCGAGTTAATCCACGGCTTGTTGTTTGGAAAACACCGCACCATCCGAGAGGGTACAGTGTTTTCAAAACAGAAGTTAAGAAGTTTAGTCTATTTCTAAATTATTATTTTTTTAGCCATTATCTATTATCTTGTTTTATTGCATGTTCCATTTTCCTGCTGTTCTTGAACTGTGCGTTGCAACACTGGAATTTTCCCACTGTGGGACTAATAAAGGCATATCTTATCTTATCTTATCTTATCTTAATGTAGTCCGTAATACAGTCCGTGATAGCATTGATGTCCTCCCCATGAGGCTGGCAGAGCTCTGTCCACACAGTGGTGCTAAAGCAGTCCCTCAGAGCCTCCTCGCTCTCTGCTGTCCACCTCTTCACCACTCGGGGCTCCACAGGCTGCCTGCGCACAAGCGGTTCGTACACAGGCCTCAAATGGATGATGTTGTGGTCTGCTCTTCCCGGGGGGGGAGGGGTAATGAGATGTAGGCCTCCTTGACGTTGGCAAAGAATAAGTCCAAAGAAGAATATGTTGGGAAATGTGATAGCACATGATTTATTTTATTTTATTTTTTTTCTTCTGAAAGGGTAGAGGGTTTGGGAGGGGGAAAATTTACAATAAATTAGACATGACACTGATTAATTTTATGTTTCTTGTTATGTGTTTTTATGTTATATGTCGTATGTTGGTTAGTTATTTGTCAGACAAGTACCTGAAGTCCATTAGGAATAATTTAATAAATAATATGATTGTGATCAATATGAAAAACCCAAACCTTTTATGGACAGCACCATAGAAATAGCTACATATAATTGTAATGGCCTGGCAAACCCTACAAAAAGAAATGAAATATTTACATGGTTGAAGGACAAACAAAATATTAAAATAATTTGCATACAGGAAACCCATTCAATACCTGAAAATGAACTAAAGTGGAAATCAGAATGGGAGGGAGATATTTATTTTAGTCACGGGGTTAGCAATAGCAGGGGAGTTATGATTTTATTCAAAAGGGATGTGGTTTATACAGTTCACAACTTACAGTCAGATATGGAGGGGAGATGGTTAATAATGGATATAACAATAGATAGCTTAAAAATACAATTAATCAATATATATGCTCCAAATGAAGACAATCCATATTTCTTTGAAAATGTAGCAAATCATGTAAATCCAAAAGATAATTTTCAAATAATTCTAGTAGGAGATTTTAACACAGTTTTAGATATAAAAAAAGATCGAGCAGGAACACATACTCTAAATAATCATCCACAGGCTGTAAATGAGATAGAAGAGATAAAATCTGCACTAGATTTAATAGATATATGGAGAATCAAAAACCCAGATTCTAGGCGATATACTTGGCGCAGGGGACAACAAGCAAGTCGTATAGACTATTGTTTGATCTCCTTTTCCTTGTTTCCTAAAACAATTAACTGCTATATTGGAGACAAATTAAAATCTGATCATTCTATGGTAGTACTCCATATTAGAACGGCAGAGTATCTCAGAGGTAAAGGATACTGGAAATTTAACCAATCCTTACTGAAAGATGAAACCTTCATTAACAAAACAAAAAAATTTATAAATGATTTTTTTGAAATAAATGAAGGCACAGCCAATCCGCATATAGTCTGGGAAGCATTTAAATGTGCTTTCAGAGGACACTGTATTAAAATCTCCTCTTGGAAAAAGAGACAAACAAGAACCAAAGAAATGAATCTAATACAGGAATTGAAAGACTTAACTGAAAAACTTGATAGTGAGCAAAACCCTCCACCTGAGCTAGAAATGGTAATTAAACAAAAACAGAATGAATTAGAATGCTTATACCATGAACGAACAGCAGGACTCATTACTAGATTGCGGGCTTCTTGGATGGAGCATGGGGAAAAGTGTACAGCACATTTTTTAAGATTACATCAAAGAAATTCAACCAAAAAAAATATAGTTAGTCTTTCTACTCCAAATGGCATTCTAACAAATCCACATGAAATTTTGATTGAGGAGGTGAAATATTTTAAGTCCTTATTCTCTCATGAAGGTGATCATGAACAACCATATAACACTAGTACATTTTTTCCTTGCCCCAAAGAATACGAACTAACACCAGAGCAAAGACAGAGTTGTGAGGGAAACATAACAGAAAAAGAAATGATGGAGGCCATCAAGTCTTTCCCCCCTGGAAAAGCCAGTGGGCTTGATGGAATCCCAGCTGAAGTATATTTGACTTTTTTTGATGAAATTAAAAAATATCTTTTAGCATCTTTTAATTACTCTTTTACAAATGGTAAACTTTCTGAATCACAAAAACTAGGAGTCATCTCACTGTTGCTGAAACAAAATTCTGATGGTCAATATAAAGACCCCACAGTTATGGAAAACTGGAGACCTTTAACATTACTTTGCTGTGACACCCGCATACTTGCGAAATGTATAGCCCAACGAATTAAAAATATTATTGGAACTTTAATTAAACATGAGCAAGTGGGATTTATAAAAGGAAGGTTTATTGGAGAAAACATTAGGCACGTTATAGACATAATTGAAGATTATAAAAAACAGGGGAAAGCCGGAATGTTATTTATATCAGATTTTGAAAAGGCTTTTGATAAAATTAACTGGAGTTTTATTAATAGTGCATTAATGTTTTTTAATTTTGGAAAGACTATCTTAAGGTGGGTTAAAATCTTTTATAATGAACCCACCAGTAAAATTTTAAATAATGGCTATTTATCAGAAAATTTTACATTGTCTAGAGGGGTTCGTCAGGGATGTCCTTTATCTCCCTATATATTTATTTTATGTATGGAAATATTGGCCATTAGAATTAGAAACAATACAAATATAAAAGGTCTATACCAAAATAATAAAGAGATAAAGTTGACAATGTATGCAGACGATGTTACTTTTTTTTTACAGCCTAAGGCAAAAACATTGCATGAATTATTAAAAGAATTGGATTCATTTTCAAAGATATCAGGATTAAAATCAAATTTTGAAAAATGTATAATTATGAGAATAGGAAATATTTCAAATACAAATTTTAATATCAAATGTCCAACACCAGTGAGATGGACCAGTAACAATGTGAAAATTTTAGGAATACATATTACTGAAAACATAGAAGATACAGTGCGGGTTAATTATGAAAAAAAAATGAAAAAAGTTGAAAGTCTATTACAGCCATGGAGAGGTACTTATTTAACATTACATGGTAAAATAACATTAATTAACTCTCTAGCAATACCCCAATTTGTTTATCTGTTGATGTGTCTCCCTTCTCCAGAAAAATCATTTTTTAAATATTTTGAGCAGAAAATTTTTAAATTTATTTGGAATAACAAACCAGACAAGATTAAAAGGCAATACATGTACAACTCACTTGGAAATGGGGGGTTGAATTTGAAAAATATTGAAATCATGAATGAATCCTTGAAGGCCTCCTGGATTTATAAAATATATCACAATCCTAAATGGATATCAACCCTGATAACATGACGACGTCATGCCAACGTTGGGCCAACGTATGTGCATACGTTGGGCCAACGTTGGCAGTTGACGTTGGGCCGACGTCATTTTGCTCATTGGCAAGTGGTTGGGCCAACGTCATCAAAAGACGGTTGGATAGACGTTGGTCCAACGTCTTGCCAACATTCAATAGGTCAGTTTCAGACGTTGGCCCTACGTCGGGCCAACGTATGTGTGGACGTTGGGCCAACGTTGGTAGTTGACGTTGGCCCAACGTTGGCAGTTGACGTTGGGCCAACGTCATTTTGCTCATTGGCAAGTGGTTGGGCCAACGTCATCAAAAGACGGTTGGCTAGACGTTGGCAGTTGACGTTGGGCCAACGTTAGCAGTTGACGTTGGGCCGACGTCATTTTGCTCATTGGCAAGTGGTTGGGCCAACGTCATCAAAAGACGGTTGGCTAGACGTTGGCAGTTGACGTTGGGCCAACGTTGGCAGTTGACGTTGGGCCGACGTTGGCAGTTGACGTTGGGCCGACGTCATTTTGCTCATTGGCAAGTGGCTGGGCCAACGTCATCAAAAGACGGTTGGATAGACGTTGGCCCAACGTCTACCCAACTATTAATTAGGCTTTTTATATACTGTATATATTGTACTACTAAAGTGCATACTTTATGGAAAGTAATCACAGGTGAACATTGCATGTAGGTTTTGTTGCAGTATTGCAACATTTATTAATAATACTTGAATTCATGTACACACATATTATCAAAATATAATGTTCAAGGGTGGTTCTTAATTACAATGTACAAAAAATGTTACCAAAATATATTGCTGAAGGCTGATTTACAACAGAAAAAGTTAACTACATTTCAAATGCATTAAAATGCACTACAAGTTTCTGTGTACCTATATAAGTAGATGGAAATAAATGTAATGAGATCAACTTCTGAATGTAAAAATAAAATACTAACAACATGTCAAAACATACCTGAACAATCATGAGAAATCATAGCACCAAAACATAGCATATTTTCATACTTTTATCAACTAAACACACCCTAACTATGCATACACCGTGCGTGTGCCAGCACTGGATGGAATTACTAACAAAATAACAACCAAAATTACGAACCCAAATCTTAGACAATATATCTAAAGTGAATTTCAAATACAAGCCGATAAACCACGTGGGACAAAATCCAGTTGGAAAATGGATAATTAGTCAATATTCAGTGAGTAATCTAGCACTTTTCACGGGTGACGGCACATACTTGAAAACCGATGGGATGTAGTCAGGTGAAAGCGGGTTGTCACTCTTTTTACCTAGGACACAAAATAAGTAACGTTAAGTAAAGAAACCACTAAGATTACACTGAGAAAAAATATTCACTATTCAATGATATAGGCAGTTTAAAATGTTGTGATGTCACATGAATGCAACCCATTAGCTAATACGTTTTTAGGTCTGGACATTAACCACCGCAGTGAGGTTTATATCGCCAACTAGACTGGGTTGGTAGATTAGGTTGAGGACGTTTCGGCTCGTCCGACTGAAATACAATCCACCCAGTTTAGTCGGTGATATTTATTGTCCAAAACAATAACTATCAGCACCATTTAAGATAATATTAAATGTATAATGTTTACGTGAAATTACCTGATATGAAATGGTCACTGCACAAGCGAAATCCATTAGGTGACAGGTTCCAACGCTCGGTTTTCTTCAGCGCGCTTCTTGCCCGTTTTATCGCAGAAATCCATTTTCCCCTCCGAGCTGGATCTTTGGGAATGCGATAAAAGGCTTTATCTTTAACTTGTCCTCGGTGGTTTGTACATCCAGGGGCACAGCATGAGTCTACCATCGTTGTAAGCTGGAAGTTTTGTAGGCTAGTTAGTTAGTTTGTTTACAATAATTCCTGCCAAGATGGCGCCCGGTGGTGCATGCTGGGATAGCGTGACGTCATCTCCCGGAGCTCTATTGAAACGAATTGTCATTACAAACGTCGGCTCGACGGTCGCGCCAACGTCGTTAACCTGTGTCAGATATGACGGAATACCGAAAAATCGCGAACTTCAAACAACGTCGGTTCGACGTTGCGTTGCGTCGTGTAGACGTCGGCTCGACGTCTAAGATTATACGTCGGCAACGCCGACGTCGTTAAGACGGATCAATGTTTTCAGGGAAGTCAAATGTTGTTTGAAACCTACCCATTTTTCCAAAATAAATTATTCCCATTTTTTCAACTGAATCCTAAACATATTAATCATTTATTCATGAATGAACTGGAAAATATGTCATCATTTTTTAAGGATGCACTAAGAGCATGGTTAAATTTTCAATACCACCCTCCAGATGGCGTTCATGAGATTCAAAATCAACTCTTATGGATGAATTCTAATGTTCTGATTGAAGGAAAGCCTATTCTATGGAACACATGTGTAAAAAATGGCATTGTATTTATTAATGATCTTATTGATACAACAGGTGATTGCCTGTCATTTTCACAGTTCTGTGCAATTTATGGACAATGTATTGACTCTTTTCATTATAACCAATTATTATCAGCTATTCCTACCAACTGGAAACGGACTATAAAGAGCAAATTATGTAAATTATTAGTATGTGTACCACAGTCAAAGTGTTTAAGATGGTTATCTTCCGGCAAAATAAATAACAGTGTATACAATTTTAATTTGTATAGGTCTGGTACTGCCTTTTATCCTCACAGAGTCTGTACACATTGGGAAGATGAATTTAATACTCCAATTATATGGAAAAACTTTTTTAGAAATATATACAACACCACAATAGATTCTTACTCAAGAATCTTTCAATTAAAAATATTTTACAAAATTATAGCTACAAAAAGATACCTTAAACTATGCAGTATTAAAGAAGATTCGTTGTGTCGATTCTGTGAGGAAGAAGAGGAGGATATAATGCATGTATTTTACCACTGTCCGTATGTGTCACAGTTTTGGCTTTCAATTCAAAAATGGTTGAAGGAATTCAGAATCACTTTAGAGATTAGCCCCATAAATATAATTGTTGGTGTGCTAAATAAATTTTCATCAAAACTAGTGAACACCATCATTTTAGTGGGGAAAATCTTGATTTTCAAAGCTGTTAATAAGGTGGACCTATGTTTGGAACACTTTAAAAATAAATTAAATCTACAATTCATAACTGAAAAAATTATAGCTACTAATAATAATAGGTTGCTTTTACACTCCAAAAAATGGAAACCATTAAAATGGGACTGAAAATGTGGTTCTGAATTCTGAAACATTATAACTTATTGTATATTTAGACGCATGTTTGTCCACGTCAAGAAGTTGTAGGGCTATGGCTTTGAACCTTTGGTGTGTGACCTGTGGTTGGGATGGATGCTTCAGGTGCTTGTCTTGTCTTGTCCAGTTTGTTTTGTTCTGTTGTGTCTTGGCTATTTTTGTGTGTCTTGTCTGTTGTATGTGTTCTGTCTGTTTGTGACATGAATATTTGTTACTTTAATTCCACATTGTGTTATGAAAATAAACTTGATTAAAAAAAAAAAAAAAAAAAAAAAAAAAAGAATAAGTCCAAAATTTTATTGTCTCTTGTGGGGCAGGTCACATACTGGGTGTATGTTGGCAGGACAGATGAGGGAGATGCATGGTTGAAGTCCCCGGTGGTGAGGAAGAGGGCCTGTGGATGCTGAGTCTGAAGAGAGCTGATGCAGGAGAGCAGAGTGTCACAAGCATTCTCCGCGTTAGCACTGGGAGGAATATACACAGCCAGTGTGATGACGTGTGAAAACTCCCGGGGCAGGTAGAATGGCCTCATGCTAACAGCAAACAGTTCAATGTCTTTATTACACATCTGCTCCTTCACTGTACAGTGTCTAGATTTGCACCATTTCTCGTTCACGAACAGCGCTAGTCCTCCTCCCTTCTTCTTCCCGCTCTCCTCCGTCTTGTCCGCGCGCAGCAGGTGAAAGTTGTCCACGGTGACGGCAGAGTCCGGGATTAGCGGTGATAGCCACATTTCCGTAAAAACAATGATGCTAGCGTCCCTGTACTCCCGCTGGAATCTAACGAGCGCCGCAAGCTCGTCCGTCTTGTTGGCGAGGGAGCGCACGTTCCCCGTGACGACGGAGGGGAGAACCGGTCTGCAGCGTCTCTTCTTTTCACGGAGTTTACGTCCCGCACGGCGTCCACGGCGTGTCGTCCGTAGAATCTCCTCGGGGATGACATGCCTGTCCCGGGGGAACACAACAGCGCTGCGCAGCGCCATCAGCTGATCCTTTGTGTAGACGAGGTGTCGGGGTCCCATACACATCTTAAGCCGAGACAGGTAAATAATCCCCCAAAAGTGCGGAAAAATGCAGCGTCGAGTGCAGCCCAAGCTTAACAATCAATGTTGAGAAAAATATTTACAAAAGTGGGGAGATTTAAGGGCAAAAAGTTAGAAAAGTTACGAAAAGTGCGGGAGCGCTGTGACGGGCAGCTAGCGCAGCACCAGCGCCGGAAGTTGTGGCCCCACCTTGGCGCCTCTGACCACATCATATGCTAATGCCAGCATACAAGCCGCTTGTCAAAGTCACCAAACCGGTTAGGAAGCAGATACGTTTGTGGCAAGAAAAGTCTTCAGAGGCACTGCAAGACTGTTTCTCCACCACAGACTGGGAGATATTCAAACAGGCTGCCACTCACGACAACACCATAGATCTACAGGAATACACAGAGACTGTCACTGCCTACATCTCAAAGTGCATCGATGATGTCACAGACACCAGGACCGTCACTGTTCGAGCCAACCAGAAGCCATGGCTCACGGGGGAGGTCTACAGGCTGCTGAGGGTAAGGAATGCTGCCTTCAGAGCTGGAGACGAGGTGGGCCTAAGGACAGCGAGGGCAAACCTGTCACGTGGCATCAGAGACAATACTCTTGGAAGATAGCACAGCACTTTAACGACAGCAGAGACACGCGGAGTCTGTGGCAGGAGATACAGACTATAACGGACTACAAGCCAACGCCACAGACTGCCGACAGCTCCACCTCTCTGCTGAACGAGCTGAACAAGCTCTTCACTCACTTTGTGGCACACAACAGCACCCCAGCACAGAAGACTCCACACCCTCCAGGTGACCAGGTGCTAACACTATCCCCGGACAGTGTGAGAAGATCCCTTAGCAGGATCAAAGCTCTGGGACCGGATAACATCCCTGGTCGTGTACTGAGAGACTGTGCTGCAGAACTCGCAGATGTCTTTAAAGACATCTTTAACACATCTTTGAGCCAGGGTGTTGTCCCCACATGCCTCAAAACTTCCACCATCATTACCGTGCCAAAGAAGTCGTCTCCATCCTGCCCTAATGACTACCGTCCGGTTGCGCTCACCCCCATCCTCATGAAGTGCTTCGAACGGCTAGTTATTATTATTATTAGTCTTTATTTGAAGGGACGATGTACAGAGACATTAAGTACAAAGACAGAGATGTTCTGCACCACACATGCAACACATCAAGATATCTCTCCCCTCCACCCTTGACCCATTTCAATTTGCATACCGTTCTAACCACTCGACCGAGGATGCTATCTCAACAGCCCTCCACTCAGCCCTTACACACCTGGACACCAGAGACTCATATATTAGAATGCTCTTCATTGACTTCAATTCAGCATTCAACACAATCGTCCCCCAGCAACTCATAATCAAACTAGACACTGGGGATCAACACCTCGATGTGCAACTGGCTGCTGGATTTCCTGAATTTCCTGACAGGAAGACCGCAAGCAGTACCGGTCAGTGGCAACACCTCCAGCACCATCACACTGAGCAAGGGGACTCCCCAAGGATGTGTGCTGAGCCCCCTCCTCTTCACTCTGCTGACCCACGACTGCACACCATCACACAGCTCCAACCTCTTCATCAAGTTTGCGGATGATACAACTGTGGTGGGTCACATCAGCAACGACGATGAGACACACTACAGGAGCGAGGTGAGCCGCCTGGTCAAGTGGTGCAGTAACAACAACCTCTCCCTGAACGTGGAGAAGACAAAGGAGATCGTCGATCTGCTGGTCCGAGCGTCCGGGCTTGGACTGAAAGACACCTTCATCCACCAAGCTGTCAGGAAGTGTGTAGAATCTCTCAGTCGTCCAGGTAGAATCCATGGCAAAAGGAGAAATTTAATTTGTCAACTGGACAGAGTTTATTTGGTCAAATACGTTTCGCAGCTCATCCAAGCTGCTTCTTCAGTTCTCGTCAGATGCTGGTGGACACTGCTTTATATCTGCTTGAAGGGAGGAGCTAATTACAATGAAATTACTCTGAGAAAACACATATTTGTTTACAGTTTCTGTTAGTTAGGTGGGTCTATTCAATATGGAGTGGGAGTGGGGGAGTAGTTAGCATATCCATTCAGGGCCATGATGGGTGTTTTCACACCTCTGGACATGTCCTGGCTAGTCCCATTGTTTTCTCTGTTTGTTTTGATTTAGGTTTGAGGATAGAGTTATAGATGGGAGACAAATGATGTCTGAGACCCCCATTTCTGTTCAAGGAAGGATTCTCTTTCTTGACAAAAATAGCTTCTTTAACTCCCCTCTCAAACCAGTTCTTTTCTCTGGCCAAGATCTGGACCCCACTGTGCTCAAAGGAGTGGCCTGTGGCTTTTAGGTGGAGATGTACGGCAGATTGCGGCTCACCCTGGTTTTCCCGTCTGTGTTGATACATTCGTTTGAAAAGTGGCTGTTTTGTTTCTCCAATGTAGCGCTCACTGCAGTCTTCACTACACTGAATGGAGTAGACCACATTGCTTTGTTTGTGGCTCGGTGTTTTGTTCTTAGGATGGACCAGTTTTGTCTTAAAGTGTCCACCAGCATCTGACCAGAACTGAAGAAGCAGCTTGGATGAGCTGTGAAACGTATTCGACCAAATAAACTCTGTCCAGTTGACAAATTAAATTTCTCCTTTTGCCAAGCTGTCAGGATGCTGAACTCTCTCCCTGCCCTGCCCTCCCTCCTCGGACACCCACACTCACCACTTCCCTCTCCCGTTGTTCCTAGATGCAAGTGTCCCAGTCTGGTAAACTTACCTAACCTACCTTACTCCTGTGGAGTTCCTCTCCCACTGCTCCACAGACTTTTTTTTAATGCACAACTCTTTTTTGCACTACAACTAGCGACACTGCTGCCTGTGGAGTTCCTCTCCCACTGCTCCACAGTAAATTTGTAATTTTTTTTTTATTTTTAATGCACACTCTGTTTTGCACTATAACTATTGACACTGCTGCTTAAATGACATCATTTGAGCTTTAACACGCTACACATTAGGTGTTTTACTTATTTGTATTATATACAAACCTATCGTACTTGTTGCTATGTGCATATGTTATGTTTTGTCATCATGTTTATTGTCATGTCTATAAGATGTTAAATGTTCACTGTGGGCCGAGGGAGCGCTGCAATTTCAAATCCCGTGTGTGCACTGTACATATGGTTTTTGACAATAAAACTGACTTTGAACTTTGTCTCCATAGAGATAGATGACATACCTATGGAGACATGTTAGTGGCAGATCCTCCATCAAAAACATACAATACCAGGTATGTTTGTGATGAGGCCCTTTAAACATTTAGGGCCCTATCTTTATAGGGCTTCTATCTTAGCACTAGTGTTAACGAGGGGGCATGTCCAGGTCGGGCTTTGGAGGCTGGATATGGTGATGACATCTCAACCAGTCTGTGAACGCTGTGGCATTTAACCCTCTAGGTCCCACTGTCAACTTAAGACTTAAGTAATATGTCGCTCTGAATAAAACGGACGATTTTGTCTAATACGGTGTCAAATTTCATTCAGGCTCCTCTGCACTAGATAGCAGACATGTAATACTGCATCCCCAACTCAGAATCACATCATGCTTCTATAGAAAATTGTCGAGTTAGAGCACATTGAATTAGCGCAAGTGGGGCTAGTGTGTGTGCTAGTGGAGCTATTCTGTGTGTTATCAGAGTGACATTGTCAACTCGGCGGGCAAGGGACGGCCGCTCGGTGCTGGAGGATCCCCTCAACCTCTCTCAGGGTGTCATTGGTGGCTGATCCCACGGCCCCAGGAAGCGGTAAAATCTGGGCGAGAGGAGCTGTAAAGGACACCTGGAACTTGCTACGGCACTGGGAAGCGGCCAGTTCCACGCGGCTGTGTGCTGTGGGATCAGCGCTTTCTCAGCCCCCGGGTGGGGATGGGCCACCCTGCTCCAGGTGTGACTGTCGACTAAACCAGGACTGAACCAGGACTGAACCAGGACTGAACCAAGTCTGAACCAGGTCTAAACAATTATAATTATAATTATAATTATAATTATAATTATAATTATAATAGTTATTATTTTTAGTTAGTATTATTATTAGTAATGATTTACTAGTAATGATTTGTTTACTATTTACCTGAGAATTCAGTATTGTGCAATATAGCTTACACAGGGTGACGTCATAATATGCAAATTAGATTCTTAATATTTTTCAAATTTACAGAAAGTCTCTATCTCTTATAAATTTTAAGTTATAGCCTTTTGAATTTAAGATGTCAAAATCAAACATTTTAGGAAAAAACCTCTGGTGCCTAAAGGGTTACCCTTTTGACGATACGATGTCATGATATTTTGGTTACTGTTACACCCCTAATTTATAAAAGTAAAAGCAGCATGATATATTTTAAAATCCTGTGTTCATGAAAATTCCATTCCATAAAATGTACCACTTTTTTCTCACATAAACATTCTGTCACACTTGAAATGCTTCAGGTCATATTTTGTGTCTATTATGTGCTTGCAGCTGTTGAATGGTCTCATACAAACAGATCCACCTGCATTAAAGTCCCCCTGCGGAGGAGTGGACAGGGGGAGGACAGCGGCCTGACAGACCCCAGACAGAGCGCAGTTATCTGGGCTACATCAGCAGTGAAGGGCCCTCGTCTAAAGAGAGGGAAGATGAAGGCGCAGGATAAGAAATGACTATCGATCCAGGGCCTTTATCTGGAGCTGGCCTGATGACCACACAAAGCAATCTGCAGAGGTCCAGAGAGGGGCACGGCACTGACGCCTGCTCCGCTCCACGCCTCATCAGTATGGGGCAGAAGGTGCACGCTGGTTAACCTTGATTAGGGCCATTCTGCTGGGCTGAACTTTGAAAGAGTGTGGAGACAGCCTTGGTAAGAAGAATTCTCTGAAAGCAAAAAGTGTAGTGAGGGGATTTCGTAAGTTCACAAGTTTGCATAAAGGGCACAAGAAAGGTTAGACTAATAACCTGTCATATGTCTGTCATACTACTTTTATAATATGAAAATATTTTACCAAATAAATAGCTGTTTTTTGTTTGACAATGTTGGTGAAGGTTAAGGCTTATAATTTTACTTTACTTCTTAGGATATAGGCAGCAGATGTGACATATGTACCTAGCAACCATACTGTTACTCAATAGTTGTGATTTGACAAATCCGACTACAGTCCCTGACAAAAGTCTTGTCGCTTATCCATTTTGTAGAAACAAAAGCTTATAACCTGACTTTAAATTAATCGATTGGTTTTAGAAATGTCTCATATGAAAGCTAAAACCCTCCCAAATTATGCTCAATATACTAAAATAAATTTGCTTCACTGAAGAAAGATTGATCATTTAATGAACACAGAAAGGTCAGATTTTGGCAAGACAAAAGTCTTGTCGCCTACAGAAAATTGAACAAATAATTTACTTCAAATACAAAAATATGTTGCATAACGTCAGTGAATTAAGTAGTGGTGCTGTGAGATCCATATTTAATATCTTGTATGACTTCCATGAGCTTGAAGGACTGCATTCATGCGGTTCGACAATGATTTATACAATTTGTTGATGAAGTCATCAGGAATAGCAAAGAAAGCAGTCTTACATGCCTCCCAGAGTTCATCAAGATTCTTTGCTTTTGCCTTCCATGCTTCCTCTTTCATTCTACCCCAGACATGCTCAATGATGTTCATGTCTGGTGACTGGGCTGGCCAGTCCTGGAGCACCTTGATCTTCTTCGCCTTGAGGAACTTTGATGTAGAGATAGAAGTATGCGATGGAGCACCATCCTGCTGCAAAATTTGACCCCTTTTATGGTTGGGAATGTAAGAGGTAGCTAATACTTCTTGATATTTTTGGCTATTGATATTGCCTTCCACCCTGCAAATGTCTCGCACACCCCCATACTGGATGTAACCCCAGACCATGATTTTTCCGCCACCAAACTTAACTGTTTTCTTGGTGAATCTTGGATCCATGCGGGCTCCAGTAGGTCTCCTGCAATATTTGCGGCGGCTGTGATGTAATTCAACCGAGGATTCATCTGAGAAATCCACCTTCTGCCACTTTTCCAGTGGCCATCCTTTTAGCAGGCTGTGGGCCTTGGCAAATGCCACACGGTTTTTTAATTGCCTTTTGTTTAGTGCTGGTTTCTGTGCACTGATTCGACCACGGAGGCCATTTCGAGACAGAATTCTACAAACTGTTCTGGTTGACACAGGGACTTGAGGTGACCAGGCCTGGTGGAGCTCTGCTGCAGTGGAAAAGGGGCTGGCCTTGGATTTTCGAATCAATAAACGGTCCTCCCGAGCAGTTGTCTTGCGGGGTCTGCCGGACCTGGGCTTGTCAAAAACATCTCCAGTCTTTTCAGATCTTTTTCTTATTCTTTGTACTTGACGCTGAGACACATTGAAGGTGTCGGCCACCTCAGCAGTGGATCTGGTCTTCAGCCTCTTGATAATTAACGCTTTGGTCTCAGGGTGGATCTTAGGCATGTTGTCAGAGGTCAAGTTGCAGTTGATGTGAAGGTCTGGTGTGCTGGGGTTCTTTTTATACACACCCACTAATTGATTGATCAGTAACTGATCACAGGTGAGGCTGTAATCTAGGATTGGGTGCATCATATGACAAGGCGACAAGACTTTTGTCTTGCCAAAATCTGACCTTTCTGTGTTCATTAAATGATCAATCTTTCTTCAGTGAAGCAAATTTATTTTAGTATATTGAGCATAATTTGGGAGGGTTTTAGCTTTCATATGAGACATTTCTAAAACCAATCGATTAATTTAAAGTCAGGTTATAAGCTTTTGTTTCTACAAAATGGATAAGCGACAAGACTTTTGTCAGGGACTGTATATTCATGAATGCTACAGTATGGAACATTCTGGAGGTGGTATGTCACCTGCATGATTGGAATGATTGGAAAAAGAAAGTTAAAGCCATACTTTGGAACATTAGGCGATAAATATGTTGTACGCCATACTGTGGAATATTATAACTAAAGGAATAACATTTCCATGGAAATAAGCAGGAGGAGGCCCTCTTCCAGGCCAAATAAGAGTCAGGTTTGTGGAAATGCAACTTCATTTACAGCTGGATGCATATTTTTTCAGTTGAATAAAAAGTTTCATACTATTCATATTATAGCTTTCAAAAAAAAAAAGCTAAAAATCATATTTTTTGTCCAATATTGTCTTTGCATTTTGAATGGAATTTTGAGCATTGATGACATAGACAGACTTAGACTTAGACAAACTTTATTGATCCACAAGGGAAATTATTTGCACACAGTAGCTCAATCATCACAATATAAAAGTAAAAAATAATAAATTATAAATAAGTAGCAACGATAGCAAGAGACAGATGTCAAATAAGACATAATTATGTAAATAAATGTATATGTACAAGTCAAAATAAAATAGAAAAATAAGTAATAAAATCAAACATAAAATCACAGCTACTGTATATACAAGAGACAAGAACGACAGTGCAATGATACGCTGATTGGCAGGACATAAGGTTATCCTTTACATAAGATTAAGTTGTTGTACAGTTGTAGGGAGTATTATCTGTTACATAAGGGTGAGTTGTTGTACAGTTGTAGGGAGTATTATAGTATGAATGTAGTCCTGTATCTCTCACTGTTTGAGCAGAGCTGTAGGAGCCTGTTGGAGAATGAGCTCCTCTGTCCCTCTATAGTCTAGTGCAGTGGGTGAGTGGCTACCACAGACTGGTAGAAGATCTCCAGTAACTCGCTGCACACAATGAAAGACCTGAGCTTTGTCAGGAAGTAGAGTCTGCTCATGCTCTTCTTGTAGACAGTATTACGTCTTGTCAACGTTCAGTAGCAGATGGTTTTCCTGAGACCACTCAACTAAATTTGCAATCAGTGTCCTGTACTCCAGCTCCTGTCCATCCCTGATACCCCCGACCACTGCAGAGTCGTCAGAGAACTTCTGCAGATGGCAGGACCCGGAGCTGTACTGGAAATCAGAGGTGTACAGAGTGAACAGGAACGGAGACAGGACTGTACCCTGGGGAGCTCCTACATTACTGACCACAGTCTCAGACAGGGTGGTCCCCAGTCGCATGTACTGAGGCCTGCCTGACAGATAGTCAGTAATCCAGGAGACAATGGAGGAGCTGACACCCATCCTGGGCAGCTTCTCACTCATCAGAAAGGGCTGGACTGTGTTAAAGGCACTTGAGAAATCAAAAAACAATATCCTCACAGAGCCCTTAACATTATCCAGGTGAGAGTGAGCCCGCTGCAAAAGATAGATTAAAGCATCATCCACATTAATGTGGGTCTGATAGGCAAATTGTAAAGGATCCAGGGATGGTGCCACCAGGGGTCTGAGCTGAGCCAGAACAAGTCTCTCAAACACTTTCATGACATGAGATGTCAAAGCAACTGGTCTGAAGTCATTATGTCTTCCATAGCACCGGTATCCTTTCAAGCTTCAAGCTCAGTGTGTAGAGAAAGTGAAAGATCCCAGTGAGCTGTGCTGCACATGTCCTCAGCACGCAGGGGCTGACTTGGTCCGGTCCAGGAGACTTGTTTTGGTGAACTTTCTCCAACTGCCTTCTCACCTGCGCAGGTGACAAAGACACTGAGCTGGGTTCCTCCGTGGGGGTGGGAGTAGGTGTGGGAACAGTGGTCTGTGGTGAGGTGTGGATTGGGTGTCTGGGAGGTGTAGAGATGGGGGTGCCAAGGGATGAGAAACAGATGACAGACAGACAGATGATTCCTTTTAAAACTCTTGACTGATGTAGATGTATGATAAACATTTACAATCACTATTCTACAAAACCAAGTCAGAATCAGAAATACATAAGAACGCACTAATCGGTGGGAAAATGGTTGCCTCACAGTAGGAAGGTCTTTTTTTTTTTTTTTTTTTTTTTTTTTTTTTCCTGGACCATGTAGAACCTTTCTGTGTAGTTTGCATGTTCTCCCTGTGTATTTACTGTATGAGTCTGTCTACATTTCCAAAGCTCAAAATGCTCTGTTCCAACTTGTGATGCCATGAAGCGGTAGCTTTCAAGTTAACAGCTTCTTTTAGCTTTAGTTTAGTAGAGATTGAAAATTCCAAGGCTGAAATTATCCAAATTATTCCAATGAATGTGTGTTAAATGTGTGAATGAAACAAAACACTTCCAGTATGTTTTTTTTTTGTTTTTGTTTTTTTGTTTTTTTTTGACGAGGAAACAACATTGTTACATAGATCAAAAAATATTGTAATGTCTGTGCAATAACTTTGTGCATTGCTTTCACATGAAAACACAGATTTCATTCAACCAGCTATTTTCATCAGATGAGCTTCGTGTCGGGGGATTTCGCCTCACTGATCAGACCTCCATTCTGACGCAGCCTGTAGTTGCATTAGCTGTGATTGCTCCAACAAAATGCACAAATCCAATTGCATTTGCATCTGCTGCCTTCTTATTACCACTCGATGAACACAAAGCACGGGTGCCATGGGAGACGCGCTGATTTTAATGAAGATCTGTGTGTGTGTACAAACAGACAGAGGCTATTTTAAAAACTAAAAAAAGGATTCACAATTTCAGTCTTATATTTGTTACTTGTTAAAAGCACTGTACTTGACAAAATTTGTCTCGCCCCAGTAGATATGTTGTAAGCACCTCTTGGGGGCAAAATAAGTGAATTGTCTGATAATCAAGAAGTGTGTGTTAGCATGCTAGTTGTTGTTAGCTTTACCAACATGGCAAATCTCTGCTCTGGCTAAAGTTGTGAAAAGGGCTTAGAAACTCATCATGGTGAGTAATCAGGATGCTCAGAAACTGCAAACTGTTTCAAAGAACGAGTTCTGTTTTTCACGTTTTTAAGACAGTAACACTTGTACTTTGACTTGTACTTTGACTTGTACTTTTCTTTTTCAGTTATAGTTAGAAACATGATCTGCCAGTAAAGCAATAGTGGTGAGCACGCTTTTGTCACAGCAATGAAGTAAAGTTCAAGGGTCCGATTTGCAGTTCTTGTGCTATTCCCTATGGAGAGCTTGAACAGTGATTCTTTGGGTGGTTACTCAGCTATGAACAATCAACCCAAAATACTGTAAATGACCCAAGTCTAAGCTATATTTCTTATTCAAATACAATATTTACTCATATTTTTTGCTCAGTATAGAAATTATAAAACTTGACAGAAATAGTGATGGGCAATACCAGTGATAAAGGCTGTATAGAGGATTTTCCAAGGAAAGAGAAATAGAGCGACTGTTTGTTCTTTTTCAAATGTTGCGCATGTGTGACACCACCACACTCCTCCACAGCTCCCTAAGTAGAAACGCCTCCTCCCGCCTCCTCCTTACTCTAGAAATCATGCTTGTTTACAGCCAATGCGCGTTCAGAATTGCTGAACAAATTGCTGTTGAAGTTGCCTGTCCAGAAGTAATTTAGTGACCAACGCATCAGTCTTTAGACCCTTTAGCTGCTTTAGTTCACACCATTGAAGGAATCTCCAAGGATCACCTTAGTTTGGCATCACTTTTCCCCTTCTCTTCTTCTTTCAGCAACCTCAAAAAGACTTTCTTTTGCAACTAACTGGTAGTGGATTCTTGTCTGCCATTGCAACAAACTTTGTGCAAACTGCAAGGAAGCTACAGTTCAAAAAAGCAGCTAAGAATAGCTGCGTTGGTTGAGTAAACGGTGTCTTGCGTATGTGTAATGTGTGAGAGGCAAACGTAAACCATGTAATCCCTGCCCACCGGCAAGTCAGTTATGCTAGAAACGTAGGGCGTTTGATTGACAACCTACCAACCAACCACTCCCACAGTTGATGGATTTTCATTCTTTTTTTTTTTTTTGGTCATCATAATTACAAGGCTGCTGCATCTCTATAATGCTATTTTGAACTTTCATTGACAATTTGAAATAAACAAACAAAAAAAAAAAAATCCTTCGTACAACCTTTAAGCTGTATTGAAACTCCTCTACTATAATACTGTGCAAGCATAACATGGACAAATGCATTCAGCTCACGTGTTTTACAAAAGGACTGGCTGTTTTGTCCTGTTCTGTTCTGTGTCTTGTCATCACCTTGCCAGGGAGACGACAGGTGAGAATGAGCCTGCATGGGTAACTCTGGCACATTTACTCGCTGTATTAACACATGCTCATGTTCACTGTCCCATGTTTAATAAATAAACATGAAGATAAACCTTTAACTTTTACAGAACTTTACTTTGGTGTAGCATTCTCTTCACTTTCCACAACTTGAATTGACCTAAATAAATACGTGTAGATATAACTAAAATAGAAACAATGTGTTTGTTTCATTCATAACACACAAACCCTGCATATTTAGGTTGAGTTCTTCTCTCAAACAAAACACTCTGTTCCACCGTCTTGTCATGCTCCACTGTGTTTTTAAACTCCATACACCCTCACTAGAATCATTTGGATGATTCAACCCTGAAAGTGACAATCTCTTCTGAACTAAAGGTAAAAGGAGATGTTAACTTGAAAACTACTGCTCCATGTTAACAGAGCAATTTGAGCCAGACAGACTAATAAGCTAGGATTACTCAAACATGTGTGAATGAAACAAAACAAAACTCCACGTCTGTTTTTGAAGAGGTAACAATATTCTAACATACCATAAAGTTCACTAGAGTTAATTTTGTGTGATATATGTCCTTTAAATAAAATCTATACCCATCAAAATGAGTAAAAAGCACTACATCACTAACTAAATATGGTGAATTCATCTCTTTTAAACTTTTCTACACTTAAGTCACTGTACTCATGCTGTCCTCTCTACTGTTTACCAGTCCATAACACGGGGCCCATGTGACTGTGGCTGTGTATCCATTACTGTGATGTATGGCGGCGCTCTGTCTAATTGGACCATGCTGATGTGTTTAATACCACACATTAGGGGCTTCATTACAGGAGGATTGAGCTGCTCCCATTGTCTGCTCATCAACACAGGGCTGAGGTAAACAGGCCCACACTAGACTGTCGGGGTGGGGCCATTACGTACAACATCACAACAGAACAGAGGAGGATTTGTCACATTATTATTACACATGCATTTAGGGGCCACTTCAAGCCGGTGAAAGTGCTCCCTCAACTCTCTGTCTTTCGTGGAGTAATCAGTGAATTAGGTGAGTTCTCATTCCCAGACCTACTTGATTTTTAATTTGGCCAAAACTTACGCTCTTTCTTAACACTTTGGCCGTTGTATAATTATAAAAATATATATATATTTTAAAGTGTTTTGATGTCTTCTTGGAAACCATATCAGGAGTCACAGTGGGGCAGCAAGTGCACTTTTAATCATGTTATAGCTGTTCCCCCTTCTCATTGCCCCTCTGGAAGTGGTATTTGGAGTTTCGTGCATGATTCAGTAATCTTTAATCACTTATTTTCAAGATGCCATATGGCCAATCATGCCCTGTGTTCACCGCCACCAGCACACGCCCACTATGACATACAAACTTCGTTCTACAATTTTATTTTCTCAAGCAGTGATACACATAGCATTCACCAGTGTAGCGTAGTCATTTTGATACAAATGAAAAAAAAAAATCCGCTGCTCGTTAGTGTGATGTGCAGATATCCACTGAGTTGCCGGTGTTATGGATCTGTTGGTGGTGATATGTCACATATGGCGATGTGGGCGTGGCCTTGCAAGGACCCAGCTTTAATAAACCTAATATTTTTATTTTTAAACATGGTATCCATGTTTTTGCGTGTGTTTGAGTGCGTTTCGCTTTATTAAATCAATCTTATTACTACTAAGCATGGAATGAAAGAATTATGCACAAAATGATAGTATAGTTTCTTTTTTACACACCTCTGCTCAGCTGATTTAAACAGATTTTGGTACTGTCTTCTCACTTACAGCAATAAGAGAAAAAGGAGGTGTGATAAATATAGAGTTCTGTTTATGAGAAATTATAATATCACGACATCAGAAGATCTAATGAACCTAATCAGATGAATGCATGAATCTGTAAAGCATCTCTGAGCATCTGTAACTGTGTTTGTATTACGATCAGGTCAGGTACAGTCAGATCCCCTCTGGGGCCAACAATCCTCTGAATAACAGATCCTAAATCTCTTTTCTGTAACTATTCTGGTTTAATAAAGGTCAATAAAAATATTGTCAAAATTGTGATAATTGCCATGTTTTAGTGCTTGGATTCAGTTCAGAGTGCACATTCTATACTCACCCAGGGGGATTCACATTAGAGAGAAGACTGAATAATAAACTGATACACTAAAGTCCTAAACTACATAGTTTTATGCATGATAAAACAGTGTTTTGTTTGCTGAGAAAATAATTTTTGTTTAAACAATTAAAGCCCATCTGCTGATGACAACCACTGATGTGATTTTGATTCAGTTGCGATAAATTCTCCAGTTCTTTTTATATCATTTGTGGACATTGGTTTGAACATTTGGTACAGAAACCTGACTTTATTGTTCTCATCTATAGTGTCTCGTGTCCTTTTCAGATTTTGGCATTGACTTCTGATTCCCTCTTTCTGTTGAAATGTGCTGTGTGTGCAGAGGTCAGCACTCCATATGCTCCGTCAGGCGGCTGCTGAGTCCAGGTAAATGCTGTGTTTTATGGACAGCTCCGAGCATTCACGTCACTGTAAAAGAGCGCAGTGTTTTATGCTCCACAGTCCATGTACCTGCCCCATAAACGCACAAGACCTGAGCACGGCGGCCATCTTAGAGGTCATCCCATCAGCCCCACACAGCTGCACAGTGAGGGTTTTTACACTGCAATGTCTTGTGCACAGGATATGGGTACTATGTAGGTGCATAGTGTATTTACTTATTTATTTATTTTTATTCTGATGCCTTTCATGTCATTGTATTGTGAGCCATAAGTGAGATTTTACCCTGTTAAGGCAAATTCATACTTCACCTATTCAGCAGTTACCAGCTTTTTTCAGCTGAGCAAATACTGGACAGATAAAATAATTTGATTTTTAAATAAATGTGAACGTGCTTAAGGTCTGAGGTATTCTTTTACCTTGTGAGAATAAAAGTCTTTTATTGGAACATGGGCGGAAACCTATATGTTTGCAGTATCTTCTTCAGAGCTCCAGATGCACCTGACCTTTTTCTGCATTTTGGATATTATAACTGGATTCTCTGATGCATTCGTCTGCACCTTCTTTTTAGTCTGTTGTGATTCTACTGGGCATGGCCAATTTTAAATACATATCTCTTTTGTAAAAAATAATTGTGATGAACATATAACTATTATTGTGACTGTGCTGCTACTGTTGATAGTCTCCATAGGAGCAGGAGATGTTTGGGGAAGGGCTATAGAGTTTGGCAGCAGAACCTCAGATGAAGATGAACTGTCTGAGCTTAACAGAAGTTTGTTCATATTTTTGCAGCAATAGGCCTGTCACCATGAATACTTTATCCACTTATTATTTTAAAATGATCACACCTGGTGCCCTCCCACTGATAGGAGAAAATAAAACAATAATATTAAGATTCCTTGGCTCAGATTTTCCATTTACTCTGATACATAACCCCCCTGTGCTGGCCAGAGTTACATGATTGTACACCTGGCCTGTAGTGTGGATCCAGTGAGTGGTCCAAGGGACAGATGGCACAGACTGGCTGCCAAAAGAGTATGGACTAAATGAGTAATGAGTACAACAGAGTGCTCAGTGAGGCTGGTACAGCACTATACACCGGTAAGCACTATGGATTCTTTATGTTGCTTTATGCTAAATTGGGTAGTCAGAAGGGACAGTCTGCTGCGAGTGAGTTAAGAAATTGAAGTTAAATATTATTAAAAAAAAGAACAAAAAAAAACAAAAAAAACAGATGTGTCCCCTACAGCCTTATCTCAACTTAAGACTATAAAATAAAACATAAAACAGTTGAAAAATGTAACATTTTAGACCTATTTATAGCAACAGAAGCTAACATGCTACCATAGCAACCACTTTGACTATCTAGCACTAACGCTTTCCGTTGTCCCATGGTGTGTGTTTGAGACAGGACATACATTTTGCTCCGTTTTACTGCTTTGCCTGAAATGTTCCACAGTGTTGCATTCAGGTCACAGATTACATTTGTAAAAAGGCAAGCCCACTCAGCAAAAATGCAATTTTTTAATGCGTTTTTAATACCAATACAAATGCCTGTAATTGAATATAAGCAAGATTAAAGAGGTATTACAGAAAATAGATTTTGGAGCTTTCTACCATGTTATAAAATTGTTCCCTCATCAGAAACATGCCTGAAGGTGTCTAGATGTCATCCATGCATGTTTGAGTAATTTAGTTATCTCTCTCAGGTCTCTGTTTGAACCCTCCTTACGGTTAACTTCAAGATTCTGTACAAGGCTCCGTCCACAAGGTTATGTCACCCATGCTCCCAACTGTGTTACAGTTAATACCCTATAGAAAATTAAAAAAACAAAAAAACAAAAAAAAAACCTCCCTCGTGCGAAACTGTGGAATGATTCAAGCAAAGCAGTAACATCTCCAAGGAGACAAGCAGCTGAAAAGTTACTTAATGAATCTTTAAGAGAAGCAGTTTCTCAGAGGAGACAATGAGATGAAGAGAATGCCAACTGGTGTAAACACGGCGACTCACAATATAGTCTTCCAAACTTTTCTCATTGTCAAAGCGACACCAGGGAGTCTGTATTACAGCTAAATTATATATATCATATTATATTATATCATAACTTTCTTCAACACCAGGGAGTCTATTACCATCTTCATAATCCTCCTCTTTGGCTGCTCCTTGTACTTGATCATATTACAGCAAAAAAACATGCCGCTCGGCATTTTTGTCCGCACGTATTTGAGTAAGTGCTATTGATCGCGCACTCTCCTACTGTATTGGTTATCTATATGGTAATACTTCAACGCGTCTCATTTTCCATTTTCATCCTCCTCCGTGGACTCATTACAAGAGGACACAGTTGTAAACACCGTCTGAAGATCTCGATAAGGCCTTTCGGTCGCAGAAAAAGAGGTTATCGAAGCTAGCACACCCTCCTCCGATCGCATGGCCATTCATCATGCTAGCTCACGCCGCTACGCAGACACTCGATAATTAGCATAAGATCACTTGTTTAGAGCGGCGGAGATATGCGGCATGTACGTGCGCAGAGCGGCAAAGGCCTAATTAATCTACATGAAGTGAGCTAGCCAGTGTGCACCCTCAGAAGTGAGCGCTAATGTCAGGGAAAGGACAATGGGGTGGAGGAGGGATGGTAAATGTTTGCTCAATAGTTCCGAGAGACGGAGAGAGGGACAGAAGGAGACAGCAAGGGAGAAAGATATGGGGGACAGGGAGAGAGAGGGTGAGAAGAGAGAGATTCACGACTGAAGGAAATGACCTGTTCATTTTAAAACACATTTTGTTGGAAGAGAACCATATTGATACTTTGCTGATGTCATCAACATTCCCTGGAGGTGCAATGCTAAGAGGCACTGCTCCGTCTGAAGTTCTTTTACTCAAGTTAGATGTTCATCTGAGATTTCTTTTAACACAGTCTGACCATAAAGAACTTTGCTGGAACTACAAAACGTGAGCTGATTTGTGCTGTCAAACAAGTCTCTCTCAAATAATACAGCACACAAATGTCACTGCAAAGTAACCATAGAAGAAGCTACCAGTATAGACATCTTATCTAATCAGAGATGTTGTATGATGAGAAACATGTGGAAACAGCGGTGACTATCCCAGACAGTTGTTTCTCTGTCTTGTTAGCGAAATGGGCTAAAAGTTCAGGATCTGGTTCAGAGGTTGTTGTTGTTTGTCTCCAATAAGTTTTAAATATCATAAATATTGTTTGTTTGTTTATGCACTATAGGTCTGCCCAATGGGAGCCGCTTTAAGATAACAACTCTTAAAATGACGCCCACTGGGCAGAAGTCAGCAAACTTGTTTCGACTGTTTGTTTGTTTTTTTTAAATGCAACATGATGATCTACGGGGGTCATAGATTAAAACTATGTAGCACACACAAACACAATATGTCTGCTTTAATTTGTGATGTGTGTGATGAATTTTTATTAAATACAAATTCTGTAAGATTTTCAGTTTTGTGAATTCAATCACACTTGTTAAGATCAAGTGTAGTTTATGAATACATCAACATCAAATTGTTGCCCTTTTGATGCCAACAACCTCTCAAGCCATTACCACTCACTCATACCACAGGCAATGCACTGGATAAAATGTCTTGCCGAAGGACACAACTGAGCTTGAATCAAACCATGAGAAGTTATCTGGTTTCACATGTGCAAACTTGTGTTACAGCTGAGATAGTCCTCCTGCTGCTGTTCAGCATTCTGGACCATGCTCTCCATATCTCCTCTCTCTCTAGACCTGTGAACCTCCTCTGAGCTCCTGACCTTGGAATCCGCTCACATTGTTTTCTGAGCACACAACCACTGTCAGCACTCCACAAACAAGGCTCTACCTATGCGGCTGTACCTATGCTGGGCCCTCCAACAATCTGCTCGGAGGCAGAGGGGTCTTAAAGGAACTCTACCTGATTTTTACTCTCTTAAGAATGTGAAAAACACTGGGTCATTCGAAACAGTTTGCAGTGGTCCATAGTTATTCCTCACTTACCTTATGCATTCTGAGGGTCCGAATTATTCACCACGATGAGTTTATAGGAGGTTTTCAAAACTCTCAGAAACTCTCAGTCCTGGGGAAAGACAACCTTTGCTCAAATGCATGTAAAAATATCAGATACAGACCCTTTAACTACAATTAAACCTTGAACTAAACTAACAGAACTAAACCAGAATCACCATCTGAAGACATCATGACATTTTAATAATCTGATAACTCCAGAAATCAGATAATGATCACACTTTTTGGTGTACCTACAAAATATTAACCCACTTAGAAAATGAGTAGAACATGCAAACTCCACACAGAAAGGCTTCACATGTTCCGGGAATCAACCTTGTTGTTTTTGAGGGAAGCCTACTTTACCACTTTGGGCTCAGGGGTCTGGGCTCTGGGGTCTTGGCTCAGGGGTTAGGGCTCTGGGATCTGGGCTCAGGGGTCTGGGGTCTGGGCTCAGGGGTTAGGGCTCTGGGATCTGGGTTCAGGGGTCTGGGCTCTGAGGTCTGGGGTCTGGGCTCAGGGGTTAGGGCTCTGGGATCTGGGCTCTGGGGTCTGGGCTCAGGGGTTAGGGCTCTGGGATCTGGGCTCTGGGGTTTGGGCTCAGGGGTTAGGGCTCTGGGATCTGAGCTCAGGGGTCTGGGCTCTGGGATCTGGGCTCAGGGGTCTGGGCTCTGGGGTCTGGGCTCAGGGGTTAGGGCTCTGGGCTCAGGTGTTAGGGCTCTGGGGTCTGGGCTCAGGGGTCTGGGCTCTGGGCTTTGGGGTCTGGGCTCTAGTGCTAACGATGTTAAGTATGGATAATTCCATGGCCTGCCTGAATGCTCTTTGTCTGGACACAGCAGAATTCCTCTGCCCACACACTCTTCAGCACAGCTCCAGCGCTAATGGACCTCTGATGTGTCTCCTCACAGGACATATGGACTAAATGAGCACCAGAGGACTTTGATATCTGGAAATAAATATTTGAGAAAAGTAGTCAATCTCTTTTTTTCTTTTTGTAGAAAAAAAAAAAAAAAATGTTGGAGTGCATGGACTGTAAAGAGTCTTTGAGTGTCCAAAAAAACGGTAAAACTGATCCATTATTATTACTTCTCTAAAGCTCAGAATGCTCTGTTCCACCTTGTCATGTCATGAAACAGTAGTTTACAAGTGAACAGCTCCTTTTACCTTCAGGTCAGTGGAGACTGGCAATTCCAGGGCTGAAATGATCCAAATGATTCTAGTGAAGGTGTGTGGAGTTTTAAAACACAGTGGAGCACTTCCTGTATTGCCACATGACATCACAAGGTGCAACAGAGTGTTTTTTTTTTTGTTTGAGAGTGTGTTAAACATGTGTGAATGAAACAAAACACAACTCCAGGTGTGTTTGTGATGAGGAAACATTATACCATAGATGTGAAAATAGTGTAATATGGGCCCTTTAACTCTCTCTGTGTCTGTAAATGACACCAGTTTAAAATGAATACTGATTTATTCACAACTTTCTTATACATGAAGATGTTATTGCATCTGACAGAACTGAATCTCTCCTTTGCTATGAACCCTACCTGTACGACTGCTGAAGGATTACACAAACATGGTTCAGTTTCATTTCTGACGCTCTGATTTCCCCCTCCCTTTGACCTCCACGCTAAGTCACACCCCCTTCACAGCGCTATCACAACATAATCAGTGTGCTAATGAAACTACTGCACATCGCATCAGGTTTGTCAACGTTTTTTGTGTATTGTTTTGTATCATGTTTTTCAAATAATCAATCCGACTTTATTTAGAAACCCCTTTACAACACTCAAGGTGACCAAAGTGCGTACATTAACATCAGCATAATATAAAAACATGTTTTTGCATGGGTGACGTAGGCTTGTGGGTGGAGCGTTGGACAGAATCTTACAGCTAAACATAAGGAGGATTCAAATAGGACCCGAGAGAGATCACTAGATTACTCAAACATGCATGGATTACATCTGAAACCTCTTCAGTCATGTTTTTGATGAGGGAACAACATTATAACATGGTAGAAAGCTTCAAAAAATATGATTATGCATAACACTCCCACTTAAACCTAATCGCACTACCTTATAATTAAACAGTAGCCTACCTGCTAAGTATGACCAGAATTTCTATTTCTATGTCTACTTTTTCTGCAGCTTTGAATACTTTTCTACATACTCCTGCACTGTCCAACTCTTTTGAAAACTCTATGACCTGAAAATCGCTTCACTGCCCCGTGAAGAATCTCACCACTCCCAGACCCTCTCTCCTCCTCTTCCTCACTCTGGACTACATTCTATCAAATCTAAGTGGGATCATCAAAACGGACGTCCTATTCATTTCCCATAATTCCTCTGTCACTCCGCTGATAGACTACATCTCATTTAGTGCTCTTCCTCCTCACACTTGACTCTTCACCTGCTCTGCCGCGCTCGCCCTTCCATTAAACAGCCATCCCGCTCCTAAATGTCTAATGTATATGCATATGAACCTCGTGCCTCCTCACTCCACTGCACCGCCACGGACGGAGGGAGAGGGGGAGAGGAAGGAGGGAGGAGAGAGAGAGAAGGCTAGTGAGAGACGAGGAAGGTTTGAGAGAGAGAGAGAGAGAGATGGAGAGTGGGGAACAGCAAAAACCTGAGAGAGATGTGGAGGGTTGGGAGGGAGAGAGGGGTTGAGAGAGAGAAAGAGGGGGAATGGATAGAGAGATAGATGGGGGAAGAGAAAGAGAGGAAGGGAAGAGAGATAGAGATTAAGAGTGAGAGAAGAGGGATGTGGGAGAGAGAGGGCAGGAGGAAAGGTAGAAAGCTAGAGGGGTGAAGAGAGAGCAGAGACTTTTTTATATTTTATTGGAAAGGGAGTGAAAGAAGTAGAAGAGGGTGGAGAGTTGGGAGAGAAAGTTAAAGGAGAGGAAGAGAGACAATGAGAGAGGGGGTGGAGAGAGGAGTAGAAGAGAGGTAGAGGAGGGGAAGAGAGATAGAGATTAAGAGTGAGAGAGAAGAGGGATGTGGTAGAGAGAGGTAGGGGGGCAGGGAGGTAGGGAAGGAAGGAGGAGAGAGATAGAGAGTAAGGGAAAGAGAGGGTAGAGTGAAAGATGGAGAGCTAGAGGGGTTAAGAGGGAGAGCAGAGACTTTTTTATATTTTATTGGAAAGGGAGTGAAAGAAGAAGAAGAGGGTGGGGGGGGTTGGGAGAGAAAGATAAAGAGTGAGCGAGAGGGGTAGGAGAGGAAGAGAGACAATAAGAGAGGGGAGAGAGGGGGGAAGAGAGAGCAAGAGAAAGAAAGAGAGAGGGAGGGAAAAGGAGAAGAGGGACGGGGGGGCAGAGAGGAAGAGAGGGAAGGTGGACAGAGAAAGAGAGCAAGGGCAAGAGAGTCGTTTTTTTATTGGAAAGGGAGTGAGAGAATGAGGGAGAGAGAGACAGGGAGAGGAGGAGGAGACAGAGAGAGAGCATTCATCAGATTATTAGTCACTGGAGTGTGGAGACAGTGCGATCAGCAGCTTTAAGACGTCTGGAAAGGTCACGTCTCAGAGCAGAGCATTGTTCACATTAGAACAGTCACTCACATGGTTCCGTCATTTAGAACAGAACCAGGAGGCTACCGCACACACAAGTATTATCACGGGGTTATAAGGGTAATGCAATAGTATGGGGAGGAGAAAGAAACCATTGCACAGATATGAATCCATGCTAAAAGTCTGAAAGAGCCAAGCACTTTGATCAGAAATTAGCATTTAAACTGACTCTTGTGAGTTTTAAAACATGTTATAATGCAGTAATATCCTCAAAAACAGACCTGGAGTTGTGTTTTGTTTCATTCACACATGTTTTAGTAGATAGATAGATAAGACTTTATTGATCTCACAGAGGAGAAATTCACTCGTGACAGAAGCTCACAGTCAGGGGACAGTATAGTGCAAAAAGTTGTGAAAAATTGTGCAAACACTCAGAACAATAAGTAAATAAAAAATAAAATCACAATGAATATTAACATATTTACAACATCAGGTAGCTCTTATGTACAGGGAGTGAAAGAAATGTAAATATATAAATAAAACATATCTATTATATAATATATATATATATAAGAATACAAATATACAAATATATAAATATATAATCTGAGGACAGTGGAGGCGGTTACTGATGAGGTGACATGGTTACAGGTTATTGCACGGGCTATTGCACTGGTTATTGCACAGGTTATTGTAAGTGTTACACAGTGGAGTTGTACAGTCTGACAGCAGTGGGGATGAAGGACCTGCGGTAGCGTTCCTTCTTGCACTGAGGGTGCCTCAGTCGGCCACTGAAGGTGCTGCTCAGTTCCTCTACAGTCCGGTGCAGAGGGTGAGAGGTGTCGGCCATGATGGATGTGAGTTTGGCCAGCACCCTCCTCTCACCCACCTCCTCCACAGACTCCAGAGGACAGCCCAGGACAGAGCTGGCCCTCCTGACTAGTTTGTTCAGTCTTTTCCTGTCCCGCTCTGTACTGCTCGGAGCCCAGCAGAGTAACCCTTTATTATTAGTCTGGCTACATCTCGAAAGATCAGATTGCTCTGTTCCACCTTGTGATGTCACGTAGTGGTAGTTTTCAAGTCAGCAGCTACGTTTTACCTTTAGTTCAGTACAGATTGGCAATTCCAGGGCTGAAATCATCCAAAAGATTCTAGTGAAAGTGTGTGGAGTTTAAAAACACAGTGGAGCACTTCTTGTATCACCACATGACATCAAAAGGTGGAACAGAATGTTTTAGTCTGAGAGAAGAGCTCAGCCTATATATGCAGGGTTTGTGTGTTAAACATGTGTGAATGAAACAAAACACAACTCCAGGTGTGTTTGTGATGAGGAAACAACAGTATAACAGAGATCAGAAAATAGTGTCATATGGGCCCTTTAAATATACTGACTGTGAGAACAAGAATCCAGTTCAGTCTCTTCAATGAGCAGTTGTATTTTAGATGTTGTTAATTAATAATTTGATTACTACAATGTGAGACCATAAACACAGCAATAGGTGAAATTACCAAAAATAAACAAATAGCTAGGCTTTTCAAACTTGCTAACATAAGTGTGCTGTTGCAATGAATGCAGTTTGGTAACAGAAATGCTTCAAACTACTACTACTTACTACTTACAATTCTGTTAAGTTCTCTACAATTTTGTGAGTGTGTTCTGAGGAACTGGACATGGAAAAAACAAATTTCATGAAACAAGCATGAACGAAGCAAATACAACTCTAGGTATGTTCTGATGAGGGAACCATGTTATTACATGGTCGTACAATTTGGATAATAGATGTCTTTAAAATTATTTGTTAAAAACTTAATATAATTCATATGGGAAAAATATGACATCATTTTGCATAAGATGCCATAAGAAGTTGCATTGCAGCTATATATTAGTAATTTTATTTGGTTTGGTACAGCTATTATCACGAGACTTTATGAGAACTTGAGAGAATATCAGGCCACAGGTACATCACGTACGCCTTACCTTAAGAGCGAGAGCCACGATTTCAGCAGCTAACCAGCTGTACGAGGTATCTTTTTATTTTATATTTTTAACAATTGTAATTGTAAAATGTATGTTCTAATAGTGCGATATGTATGCTGTGTGCAGATAGAAAATGCATCGATCACACAGTTTTCCTTTTGCCTAAAGACCTCCGATGTGACAGGCGGCCATGAGAAACCTAGTTTTATTAGTACTTCCGTGTTAGCAAACCAAGATGGAGTGTCTAATTGTATGTTTTATTTGTCCTGTAGGTTTCACGGCGTTTCATGGGATTTGTTAAGGCTAATAAATGTGCCAGTACTCGAGAACCGTGTGCAATGTTGTCATTGAGCAGCTACAGTCAAAATTGACTAAATTTATTCAGTGGCGCCTACAGGGTTAACTGCTTTGCAAGTTCATGTAAAGAGTGGCACAGTGACATAGTGGTTAATGCTCTTGCCTCACAGCCAAAAGGCCCTGGGTTCAATTCTGGGGAGTGCCTTTCTGTGTGGACTTTACTTGTGATTCTTGTGCCTGCATAGGTTTCCTACGGGTGCTCCAGTTTCCCCTGCCACTAAAAAGATGTCCAACATCTTGTGGACATCCTGTGGGGCCAGGACTCCCCTGAAAAATAGATTGTTCACCTGGTTAAATAAAGGTCAATAATAATACCACTGTGCTGTGTAGCAGGTCCATGTAGCTCCTGTGAGTGCTTTCTAGCTGGTAGAATTAGTCCTTTTCATTTCTTTACACACACGGATCAGTTCATCTTTCTGTCTATTTTATAATGATTCTCCCTAAATGACCCACTTGTCTCTTTCTTTATACTTTCCTCACACGATCTACAACATGGCCGCCTTATGGAGATGTTGACAAGATGGACGTTTGCTTATATCTTCCATTCATCTCCACAATCAATCTCCGCTTTGAAGGACTCCTATTCAAACCTCATGAATCCTCACAAAAACAATGAGCTTTTGCATGTCTGTCCGTCATGTCCCGTGTCTACACCGACATCTTACTCATTCCGCAGCACATCTGGATCCCGAGGAGGAGCGGTGCACAGGTCCACTCTGGCGGCGGCAGGTGGGAGAATGCGAGTAATGAATGGACACATTTGTAGTCATTGTCTGAAACATCCCCATTTCTCAGAGCCGCTGTCGGCCTCATTGTCATTCACCACACACTCACTCAGAGACGCGCCTGTGCTATTCTGCTCCATCTTCCGGCTCCCGGCGGAAAGCGGGGGTCACGGGTGCGAGAGGAGATTCAGGTTATAGAGGAGGCTCGGGCAGGTGCATATAGATAGCCTGACTTTTTAGCCTTCATATTTAAAGGGGAAAAAAAAGAATGCCACAGAGCTTATTTACGGAATATGTTTGTGTTATATTGTTCCCTCTTTTAAAACATGTCTGAAGAGGTTTTATATTTCATCCATGCATGTTTGAGTAATCTAGCAATCTCTCCCAGGCTCTATTCAAACCCTCTTTACAGTTAGTATTAAGATTCTGTGTAATGCTCCGCCCACAAGCCTACATTACCCATTCTCCACAAATATACAAAAACATGACACAAAACTGCACACTACAGTGATTCATTTGGGTGCAGTGAAAAGTTCCCAAGTTTGAAATGCAACAATTATTGCAGCACTGCCCAGGCATAAAAATCATTGGCTTTTCACCATACAGGTGTGTGCTAAACATACATGAACAGTAAATAGAAAGCACCACACTGTTTACCATTGCCATGGTGATCCCCAGAGCATAACTCATGATTCTGGCTTCTATGGAAAAGGTAAATAAAAAGCATATACTATATGTTTATGTATTTCCAGGAACTGGAATTTCATATATTCATATATTACTGGGAATATCTGGAGCATTCCAATGATTTAAATTCATTATATAAAATATGTGTGAATATTTTGCTATTTTATAGTTGTTTTTGCAGACCTCTGGGGCCCTGGACTATAACTTTGCTGTGTTTTTCTTGCTAAAAATACCCTGAAAACCCTCCACATACACTACCGTATACACTACCAGTGAACACACCGTCTCATTTAAATGTATTATAATTATAATTATTATTATTATTATTATTATTATTATTATTATTATTATTATTATTATTATCATCTACATTTTACACACATCAAATATATGAAGCATGATATATGGAACTATGTATTGATGGAAAAAAGTGAAATCACATTTTGTGATGCTTTAGTGAGAATCTACATTGTAAAAATCATGGAAATAAAGAAGAACCAAACATGAAAAAGTGTGTCCTTTTGACTTCATCTGATTGTCTGGAGAAAAAAAAAAAAAATGTTTAATGTCATACTGTGGAACATTCCAGGCAAAACGAGAACATCTCTGTGAAGATGAGCAAAGTCACAGTGCACCTTTGGTTAATGAATTACTCAAGTCTAATTCTTCCACTCAGTCTGAGCTCCACACACACACGCACACACACATCCACGCACACACACATGCACACACACACACACACACACACGCACGCACGCACACACACACACACACACACACGCACACACACGCACACACACGCACACACGCACACACGCACGCACACACACACACACACACACACAAAAGATATTCTTTTCCTCTGCATTCTAATCACTGCCCATCCATAACCGTGGGAATAGTGCAAGGTTTTCCAGACTTAAAGCAACCACAACATCCCACAATCCTTTGGGGCCGACCCTCCTCTCTCAGCGAACTGTGTGCAAAACTATATCAGATCTCTTCCCCCCTTCCCTCCCCTCTCCTCTCCCTCCTCTCCTCTTCTCTCTTCTTCTCTCCCTCTCTCCTCTCTTTTCCCCTGTGCTTTTGTTCTGTAGTGAGGATTTGCATTTGTATTTCCTGATATCATGAGTAGACACCTCCAGAGAGAGCACAGGGCGCACGGGGTTTGCCATCGGATTTTTATCTTTTCTCATTTGGTCTCTCTCTCTCTCTCTCTTTCAGCCTCTCTCTAATTCTCTTTTTCTCTCCTAGATCCCTTTCTTTCTCTCCATCCCTATCTCTCTCTACCAGCTTCTTTCTTTCTCTCCCTCTATCCCTCTCTCTCTCTATCAGTCCTCTCTCTTTCCCTTCTTCTCTTTCTCTCATCCCCTCTCTCGCTACCTTTCTCTCTCTTTATACTTTATCTTTCTTTTCCCCTCTTTATCCCTCTTTTTCTCTCGCTAAGCCCCTCTCTATTTCTCTCTCCACCATACCTCCGTACCTCTCTCTCAACCCCTCTCTCTCTATATACGTATATCTTTATCTCTCTTCATCCTCGTTCTCTATCCCCCACCCCCTCTTTCTTTTCTCTCTGTCTTTCCCCTTCTCTCTCTCTACCTTTTCCTCACTCTATCCCCCGCCCCCCCACCCCCTCCATATCCCCCTCTCTCTCTCTCCTCCTCTCCCTTGTGCTTTTGTTCAGTAGCCGGGTGGATTTGCATTTGTATTTCTCGATATCATGACTAGATACCTCCGGAGAGGATTTTTGCGTTGGACCCACCCCCCACCCCACCCTCTCTCCCTCTCTCCCTCTCTTTCATCTGGTCTCTCTCTCTCTCTCTCTCTCTCTCTTTCTCTACCTCCAGAGAGGATTTTGCCCCTCTCTAAGTGTGTGTGTGGGGGGGAGTATCAGTTCCAGCTGTGGTGAGGGAGTCAGATTGGGTTACACACTGGCAACAACATGCGATTCAAGGTCCAACAGAGAGTGGGAGAGAGACAGACAGACAGACAGACAGACAGACAGACAGATAGACAGACAGGTAGATAGATAGATAGATAGATAGATAGATAGATAGATAGATAGAGAGGCATAGAGCGACAGAAAGAGAGGGGGACAGAGAGGGAAGGTGGTAGAGAGAAAGAGAGAAAGGAGTAAAGAGAGAGAGAAATAAAGATGGGTATAGAGAGAAGAGCAAAAGACAGATAGAGGGGGTAAAACAGAGAGAGGGGTAGACAGAAGGGACAGAAAGAGAGAGGAAGAGAGAAAACAGAGAGGGAGGCTTGAGAATGAAGAGGATCGATAGGGGTGTTGGAAAAAAAAGATTTTGCGATTCTGTCTTAATGACTCTGGACTCCAAATTCTCAAAAAATCAATTTTAAATGACGTTAAAAAAAAACAAAAAAAAACAAAAAAACATTAAATGTGTTTAAAACATGCCACAAATTCATCAAAATACGAGTTTATATGTTTTTCCACATCTCCACCCACCAGAGGAGGCTGTCTCCGAGTGCACACACTCACATACACACACAGAGCATGTACACATGGAGCACATACACACGGAGCATGCACGCATGGAACACACACACACACACACACACACACACACACCCACACACACACACACACACACACACACACACACGCTCACACACTTTGAATCACTTTAGCTCTGTGGTTTGTTTGCTGAGTTGTTAGCAGTGAAGGAAAGCTAATGCACTAACTACAGTTTCAACTTGTCCCGTCCCGGAGTCCTGTTCATCATAAATCGGCTATATAGACCTAATGTATTAGAAAATACTTTGATAAGTATACTTATCAAAGTAAATATACTTATCAAAGTAAGTATACTCTCTCTCTCTCTCTCTCTCTCTCTCTCTCTCTCTCTCTCTCTCTCTCTCTCTCTCTCTCTCTCTCTCTCTCTCTCTCTCTCACCCTCATCCAGCTCGGGCCCTCGAGGCCTGGGAGCTTGAGAGTTCTCCACAGTATCTTTGCTGTTTCTAGTACTGCACTTTTCTGGACTGAGACTGGACTGATGTTTTTCCTGGGATCTGCTGTAGTCACTCCTCCAGTTTGGGGGTTACAGCCCCGAGTGCTCCGATCACCATGGGCACCACTGATGCCTTCACCTTCCAGGCCTTCTCCAGCACAGAGGCCCTCATTCTGGCTGCACAGGAGCAGGCCTTGAGGCCCTCTGGACCTAGCGTCCTGACTCCCCCTTGCTGTAGCATTTGTGTTGTATCTCGTCAATCTCTAGTTGTGATAGCAGTTGCCATTTGTGGATGTTGGAACACTGAGCTACTAGTTGTTTGGCCGTTAGGTTGGACTGTGGGTATCGAAGTAACCATTTCTCCCACATCCTGTTCATGTAACCCCTCTGACTAGGGTTGCTGGATAGGTGTATGGAGTTCAAAACACAGTGGAGCAGTTTCTGCATCACCACATGACATCATGGAACAGACTTTGAGAGAAGAAGAGAACAGACGAACTCAGCCTAAATCTGCAGGTTTTGTGTGTTCAACATGTGTGAATGAAACAAAACACAACTCCAGGTCTGTTTGAGGAACCACCTTTTAACATATGAAAATTGCATAAGATGGGCCCTTTAATAATAATCTTTTTTTTTTTTTTTTTTTTTTTTTTTTTGTCTTTTGTCTGCATATTTAAGGTTAATCATTGCAGTATGTATTAACTTAAGTACTGAACAGATCTATTATTTCATTTTTATTGAATTATTAACTAATAAAGTAGACGAAATACAGCTAAATCCAATTTCAGGTACCTTCTTTCATAATTCTTGCCTGATGTAAAAACATTTCTATTTTTATAGATGTACGGTTTACATAAAAGATTATTACAACAGGAACTTGGCACTTAAAGATTCCCACCCCTGTGGTAGAAAGAGATAGAAAGAGAGGGTAGGATAGAGAGAGAAAGAAAGCAAGGCTGGTAGAGAGAGGGAGGTTAGAGAGAGAAAGAGGGGGGTAGAGACTGACAGAGGATGGGGTTGTCCTTGTAACCGTGGAAACAAAAACAGGCGAAGTGTGGCCGGGAGACATTTTGGATTTTAAATAAATTTATGCAGATTCACAACAAAAGGACTGAGAACGTTTTTTTGTTTTGTGCAAAAATATGGTGAACTTTTGAAGGTTCCAGCAAAGTCATTTTCTTTTCTTTTTTTTACCTGAAATGGAGCACACAATGATCAAAGACACTGTCTCTCAGCTGAGAGGTTGTGGGTTGGATTTCTAGGCATACATTTCTTCAATCATGTACAGAGATGATTGGTGTAGCAAAACATTTTACTCAAAAAAGTTAATAAGTAGTGCTACTGCTAGCAGTGACTTAACTAAATTATGACACCGTATCTGATTTATAATTTCAAGTAAAGTAATTTGAAGGTCAAAACATTCAATAATGCACAAAATCTGGTATTTAGAAGCGCTGCAAAAAACACAAAGGTTCAAATCATTTCAGATTGTCAACTTATGTCACTTGTAGACACAGTGGGAATATGAACCATACCTTTATGTTGGGTTGAGGGCTCAGTGAAACCCACACAGACACAGGGAAAACATGCAAGCTCCATACAGAACGGCCCGGGGATTGAACTTAGAACCTTCTTGCTGTAAGGCAAGAGTGTTAATGATTCCATACCATCGGGCAATTTAAGCAGTATAGCAATACAGAGTCCTGCACGGGTCTGATTTTTACAAACCGCACCCACCCGACCCGTTTTCCGACAGAATTGAAATTAAAGTTCCGCACCCGACCCGACCCGCAATAAATAAACCCGCCACCCAAACCAAAATGAAACTCAAAAGTTTATTGCCATGACATTAGGCGAAGTGAAATGTTAAAGTTCAGTAGTATAAGGCGTTGCCAACTGAAAATGTTGCCTAAACAGACTAATAATAATAATAATAATAAGAAGAAGAAGAAGAAGAAGAAGAAGAAGAAGAAGAAAAACATGTAGCACAGTTACCTCTGAACTCTATTTCATACAGTGGGCAGCCGTGCGCACACACTGAACTGCAGGACATCGCGTGGTTCGAAAATGAACGTGGCAAAGATTTCTGGGAATGCGGGCGTGCCGAAAAAAAAAAAAAAAAACGTCAGATTTTACATTTATTTTACATTTACATTTACAATCATGGAAATGAGGTTTTGCAGTTCACTACAATATAGGTTATTTGTTGTAGGCATCTTGTTTTAACCGCAGATTAGACCTGTGCTATAGCTCTTCCGACCCGACCCGAACCCGCATCCAACACAGCGCAACATTTTCCACCAGTTTTATGAACATTTGTGGTTCACCCGCGGTTCACCCGCAGGTACCCGAACCCGTGCAGGTCTCTATAGTGATATAGCATTTTCAAAACAATAAAAACAATAAAGGTAACATGGTGTCTAAATATGGTGTGGTATGTGTTAGCCATTAAAAGCCCATTTTACTTACTTACTTACTTTTTTATTTAAAAGGGACAATGCATATTCATGAACATATACTTCTAAATACACCAGAATTAGCCCGAAGGTACTTTACATCTGTAGTCCCAGTCAAAGAGACAGAAGCAACATAAGACAACTCCACACAATAGACAAACTGTCAATGACAATTCACAGGACAAACATGATAGAAACAGCACAATAAGACACAATCATGACATACAACATTGACATTTACACAGAAGCAGAACATTAGTGATGACAGATCTGATTTCTCTTAAGCCGTCGTTTCAGATGGTTTTAAATGGTCTGAACGTGGTCGAGTCTCTTATTGCAGCTGGGATGTTGTTCCAGATTTCTGTTCCCTTGACTGAAAACACCTGCTGACTGAATGTTGTGTGTCTATTACTGAATGTTGTGCGTCTATAAGGTGTTACACAGTCGCCTCTGGTAGAGCCTCTTGTTGCCCTTCCACTAGTACTCAATTTGGGCATAATGAACTCACCCAAAGGTGCTGGAGCGAGTCCATTTAAGACCTTACACACCGAACAGGCTAGTTTAAATTTTCAAAAATTTTCAAAACTTAAGATATTATATTTCTGAAGTATGAGACAATGATGAAAAGATGAAAATTTCCTGTCAAAATTTTTTAAAGGTTTTTTGAAAAGTGATTCTATTGCTTTTAAGGTTGTCATACTTGTCAGTGACCAGTTAGTAATGCAGTATTCAATGTGACAAAAAAAATCATGCTGTGGAGAAACATTTTAGCTGCATTTTCTGGCAATGATGATCTAATTTGCCTAAAGTTATGAATATTAAAATGAAAGATTTTTGATATGTTTTTTTTTTACATGTTTCTTAAAAGTTAATGTAGAGTCCAAGGTAATACCAAGATACTTGAATTCATTTACAAACTGGAGCCCCTCCCCCCTCAGCACCACATTTAAGCAAGACTTTGATGGACGTTTTGAAAACAGCATGCAGACAGTTTTTTTAGTGTTCAGTAAGAGACTTGACTTGGTCAGCCACTTATCTACACAGGTGATTGCCTGACAGACTTTGCTTTTGTAAAAATGACGGCATCATCTGCATACAACACAATATTAAGGTCTGTACAAACATTCGGCAAATCATTAATATATAATGAAAATAAAATAGGTCCAAGTATGGAGCCTTGTGGTACACCAACCTGACAAGATGATTTTATCCAAGTTATGGCCTGTCCAGAGAAATAAAATTTTAAATTTTGTTAACCTACTTAATAATGTTTGGTCGTCAACTGTATCAAATGCTCTTTCCAAATCAAGAAAAACTGTACCAACAAAAGGGTAAGCGTCTAAAGAAAATTGTTTTTTTTTTTTTCAAGAAAAAAATGTATAGCTTTTTCAGTTGAATAATTTGAACAAAAACCAAATTGCATAGCATGCAGGGGGGTTTGCCCATATTCAAATGATTAATTAATTGTTTAGTGATCCATTTTTCAATTATTTTGGATATAATAGGCAGTATGCTGATTGGTCTGTAATTCTTGACATCTGCTGTGTTACCAGATTTGAAAATTGGAGTAATCGTAGCCACTTTCCATGCTGTGGGAACAACTGAATGTCTAATTGACAGATTTATCAAATGTGTTATTGGACATATCAAGGAGTCCTTGTGTAACTTTATAAAATGAGTGTCCAGGCCATATGCATCTTTAGCTTTTGAAGTTTTTAATTCACTGATGATAGACGCTACATCTAAATCCCTAATTTCAGCTATGGTGAAGATAGGCAGGGACTCATTTACCTACATTTTCACATGAGGTAAAAAGCTGTGAAATTTCTTGGACTGAATTAAAAAAAAAAAAAGTTTTCAATTCAGTTGCCACGGTAACAGGATCTTTAACAAGTTTATTATTTATTTGTAGTTCTAGTTCTTTATTAAGTTCTGTTTTCTTACCAGTTAATTTACTTTTAATAGCCTATCTTTAAAGGTTCTATATTACACATATGTTGTGACCATTAAGCCATGTTCTGTTTTACCTCCTTAAAAACATAACTGCTTGTGTTTTGTTTCATCTACACACTCAGTAATCCTTTATTATTCGTCTGTCTGTATCTCCAATCTCAAAATGCTTCAGTAGAGACTGGACATGCCAGGAGTCAAATGATTCTAGTGAAGATGGAGTTTAATAACACAGTGGAGTACTTCCTGTGCTACCACATGACATCACAAGGTGGAAATGAGTGTTTTTAGTTTGAGAAATGAACTCAGTCTAAGCAGGGTTTGTGTGTTAAACATGTGAATGAAACAAAACACAACTCCAGGTCTGTTTGTGATGAGGAAACAACATTAGAACATATGGGCCTTTGAAATGTAACTAAAATGCCACTTTATTTTACAGTAGGCCTTTGGTAACAACGTTTTATAACAATAGTTTCAGTTCTAACTCCAGCTCTGAACATATATGTGTTTGTACAGTTATCCGTGAGCCTGACCACAGCAGAGAGTACACAATATGATGTTGTAGATCTAATATAAGCCTGGATCTGGTCTCCACCTGCTCATTGTTCATATGTGCTCTTTTGTGCCGCTGACCTCACAGGCCATTACAGCTCTGGATGTTCTTTACACAACTCAAGGTGAAACATACAATAAAGCACCATCCGCTCCTCTATATGCCGCACACACACACACACACACGCACAGACAAACACAGACACACACATACACACATTGTACTGAATGGATATTACATTGATATCATGACTCTTCAGGCTGTACTATTTTACTGCTAGAAGACTGTGTACAAATTTGCCCCGCAGTACATTGTAGTTGGTATCATAGGCAGTCTGCAGGTAACCTGCTCAAAATACATGCCTTAAAGTCACAGTGTGTAACTTTTTAGCCAAACAGACTAAAATAAAAGCATGTTTTTTCATTGTGGTTGTGTTTATTATACTGAAAAGCATGTGTCTTTACTGTGAGAGGGCTTTTGGCGCATCTCCACAAACCTGACTCATATTTGGCCTGAAGGAACAACTTTTCCTGGCTGTTTCTATGGAAATGTTGTTCCTTTGGCTGTTATCTTCCACAGTATGAAATAAAATGTATCTATCTCCATGGAGAATGTTCTGAAGTATTGCTTTAACTGTCTGTTTCCATGGAATCATTCCGGATGACGTACCACCTCTAGAAAGTTACACACAGTTACAGTACCTAAAGAAGCCCTATTGTGCTTGTGTCTGCTCTGTAGTTATATTTGATGACAGCTTATGAACATTATGTTATAATTTAATATAATAATAATACATTTTATTTGAAAGCGCCTTTCAGGACACCCAAGGACACTGTACAAGACAAAGTTAAAAAACACATATTTACAGATAAAACAGAGATACAAAACTGGATGATGGTGTGAGTGACTGTTATGTGGTGTAGGATTGTGTGAACAAGTGGGTTTTGAGTCTGGATTTGAAAAATGGAAGAGAGTCAATGTTGCGGAGGTCAGGAGGGAGAGAGTTCCAAAGCTGGGGAGCAGAGCGGCTGAAGGCTCTGCCCCCCATGGTGATGAGACGGGTGATGCACATTTTAATCCATCTAAAATGACTAGAAACTGCTTTTTTTATTTAAGTATTTTATCACTTATTTTTCTGAGTTTGAGAATTACAGAGCCCAATGGGAGCCAACGTCACTGTAAAAAAAATCTTACACACATCTCTGATTAAGAAAATAAAATAAGAGAACGAACCACAGAGCAGTTTAAAGAAGACAGAATACTCATTTTATTAATTTAATCAACATAGATATATTAAAGTGGGACTAAATATGTAAACCCCGCCCAGAACCACATTTCAAGTAGAACTCCTAAACTGAGCAGTACCTGGAGGACTAAAGGGGAGAGTGAGCAGGGAGGAGGGGCAGGGTGTGGAGGACTAAAGAGGAGAGTGGGGGGTGGGGGGAGTGTCTGGCATAAGGAACAGTGTGATGTGTGATTGGTCTAACACAGGGGTCTCCAACCTTTTTCTTCTGGTGAGTTGCCTTTTCAAAAAGGAAATGCCAAAGAGCTACTTTTTTTAGCGGTTACAAGAAATTGAGCATAGGAAAGCCTTAGATGGGTAACAGTTTGATAGCAATAAAACATAAACCTTTATCCATTTATTAGTGCACAAAGTTAGGCATCAAAATTATAATAATGGTATTTCATCAAATTTGAGCCATTTAGCACAATTTGTATAATTCAGAAATCCTTTAGCGAGGAGCTACTTGGAAAGGGGTGGAGAGCTACTGGTAGCTTCCGAGCCACAGGTTGGAGACCCCTGGTCTAACAGGTATAACCAAGACGGTGATGTCACAAACTACAAGTAGTTGTAGTTGCCACTGAAGGCAGCACACACAGAAAAAAAAAAAAAAAGACCTGGACCATGGAAACATCATATTCATAGTTTTGTAGCAAAAGTGTATTTTGTGTTTAACTTTAACTTTAAAAACTCCATAAGTACAGATCTTTGACTGGCAGCAGATTTGGAGGTAATTCCAAAATATTTACTATAATGGACAAAAAATATTCACACAATAGTTGGAGAAGGAGAAGGAGAAATTTGTCATCTGGACAAAAGTTGATTTGGTCAAATATGTTTCGCAGCTCATCCATACTCATTGCATATTCAATAGGCCGAGCTAACTAACAGAAACTGTAAACAAATAGGTGTGGTAGTCTCAGAGTAATTTCACTGTAGTTAGCGCCTCCTTCAGGCAGATATAAGGCAGTGTCCACCAGAGTCTGACCAGAACTAAAGAAGCAGCTTGGATGAGCTGCGAAACATATTCCACCAAATAAACTTTGTCCAGTTGACAAATTGAATTTCTCCTTTTGCCTTGGATTCTACCTGGATGACTGAGGGATTTTACACACATAATAGTTGTGATTTGACAAATAAAAATTCATGTTTAAACTGATGGACAAATGGTATATGTAAAATCCCTCAGTCGTCCAGGTAGAATCCATGGCAAAAAAAGGAGAAAATTTAATTTGTCAACTGGACATAGTTTATTTGGTTGAATACGTTTCGCAGCTCATCCAAGCTGCTTCCTCAGTTCTGGTCAGATGCTGGCGGACACAGCTTTATATCTGCCTGAAGGGAGGAGCTTAATTACAATGAAAATTACTCTGAGACAACACATATTTAAATACAGTTTCAGTTGGTCAGGTGATACAATATGGAGTTGTTAACAGTTTCTGTTAGTCATGTGAGTCTATTCAATATGGAGTGGGAGTGGGGGAGTAGTTAGCATATCCATTCAGGGCCATGATGGGTGTTTTCACACCTCTGGACCTGACCTGGCTAGTCCCATCTATAACTCTATCCTCAAACCTAAATCAAAACAAACTGGGAAAACAATGGGACTAGCCAGGTCAGGTCCAGAGGTGTGAAAACACCCATCATGGCCCTGAATGGATATGCTAACTACTCCCCCACTCCCACTCCATATTGAATAGACTCACATGACTAACAGAAACTGTTAACAACTCCATATTGTATCACCTGACCAACTGAAACTGTATTTAAATATGTGTTGTCTCAGAGTAATTTTCATTGTAATTAAGCTCCTCCCTTCAGGCAGATATAAAGCAGTGTCCGCCAGCATCTGACCAGAACTGAGGAAGCAGCTTGGATGAGCTGCGAAACGTATTCAACCAAATAAACTATGTCCAGTTGACAAATTAAATTTTCTCCTTTTTTTGTGATGGACAAATGGGTCTCTTGTGCATCGTTATCCAGACATTTTGGAAGGAAGTGTGTGTTGAAGACATAAAAGAAGAGAGTCTAGTTTAGAACTCACTAACCTAAGAACATCAAATAGTTAAACTTAAACTTGACTGATTTAAAACTACGATAAATATTAAGCACAGGTACTAGCCACCAAATGAGAACTTCTCATATGCACTTTAAGTTGTCAGACTAGAGTTGGAGGAACACATACTCTTCTTCCAAACTTTTTCTCAGAGTAGAGCAGATTTGCCTTATGGCCCTATCAGCACACATCCTTTGGCTATAAACCCAAACATGTTGAGCGTCAGTGGACGCTCCTCTTCTTCACATATGAACATTTCATCACTGGCTGATGTAACAGTTAAGGTGAGGTGAGGAGGAGAGCTGCTCAATATTTGATGCAACAGGTCAGAGTCATTGTGCAAAGCTGCTCTGGGCCAGATCATTCCACTCACATTTGGGTCTAACATTTATGATGTAATAATCAGAAACCTATGTCTCACTTTAAGGCCCCTACACGATCTGTCCAAATATGGTCAATATTTTTAGTCAGATAATCCTACTTCCATCATCAGCTTAAAGACCGAGTATTACACTAAATCAAGTTTTTGGAGCTTTCTGTGTTATAATGTTCCCTCATCATGTTTGAGTAATCTAGTGATCTCTCTTGGGCACAAAGTGAACAATCCTTACTGTTAGTTGTATGAGACCATGCATCTTGTCTAAGGCTCTCCACTGGGTGCTTTTTTGAACATGGGAAAATATATATAAAATATTTAGTGTCCATACTTGAAAAGACCTTTAAAATATCTACATTTAAGCAAGGCTCTTTATCCATCAAAAGTACTGGTTTGAGAATATTTAAGCATCACAGGGAATTGAAAAACATGGCAGATTTCTGCAGAATCAGTGAGCGAAGCACTAAACTGTTCATCTGAATGGAGAGGAATGTGATTTTATTTAAAATGATGGGAAAAGAATGAATGATTTCATTTCACATGCATCACTGAAAGAAGCAAATCTGATTGGACGATCATGTTTGGTTATGGTTTGAGGTGCAGTGGAGGGTGTGGTGACCAGACTGATATCCCTCTGTATAAAAAAATACACAGAGATATCAGTCTGGATTGGCCAGGAGAAATACTGACAGTGTTCAGTCTTTAGCATATTATGAATCCATTTCAAAACAAGAAGTAAACCCTGGCCCTGTCTGGTTTGTTGGTCAACGCTCCTACTTAGTATTCTGAGTTCAAAAAAAGCATTGAACAGATGCTTTGTACCAGAGTCTCAGAGCTCATTTCCACCTGCCGTCCCTGAGACAGACAAAACACACAAACAGCATAAAACAATGCAAACTATGTAAAAACAGTGATAAAAAGTGCAATGACATTAAAGAGCTCTGTCCCAATGAATCCAGATGTAATTTCATCGTTAGTAAGTAAGTTGCTTTTTCCTACATTAGTTGGAAAAACAACCTATAACTAACTCTGCATTGTTAAAACATATTTTCTTAGTTTGAAGTTATGATGTCATTGGTGCTGCAGTGACAATAAACTCAGGGCTGTCTGAAAGTGATAACGGGAAATCAGGATGTGTAGAAGGAAACAGGAGAAAACTGTTACCACTTACACCCTCTAGTCCATTTTGATGTACCAACACCTGAGCCCCTTTCCTCCAGCAGGCTGTGAGCTCTGTGATGGGCCTCTCTGTAGTGGAGAGGAGGGATATGAAACCACTGACTGTATAAGGAGACTGCAGCACCAGTTCTCTTCTGTTGTATTATTCCTCACCTCATTCACTCCCACTCAGCCTGTGAGCACAGGAGCTGTGTTACTCATTTTACTCTGCTTTGTGAAGTACACCAGCTCCTAAACCAGTGAAGGCTAAAAATAGTGTTGCTGTGATTAGTATAGAAAAACATAAGACAAGTTAACAGCATAATGTCTTGGTTTATCCGTTCTTTTCATTGCATGTTGAGCTACTTTACTGAGGTTGACATGTTTGGTTTGTCATGCTTGGTACCTGAAACCATAAAGTGTTCCAGTGTTTTGAAGTCATACTTCTTTTAAAGTACTAGTACTTTAGTACATACTTTTAAAGTACTAGTTCTAATAATTCCAGCACTCAGCTTGACTTCACAAGAGGCATATCTGTTAGCATCATGATACATGGACACATTTTTATACAGCACTTTTCCACCTTCCATGCTCAAAGTGCTTTACGTCTAGGAGCCACTCACCCATTCACACACACATTCATAAACCAGTGTAGGCACAGGGGGCGAGGTGAGTTAACTGTCTTGCCCAAGGACACAACCACATTAATCATCTATGGGATCTGGAATGGCACTGCCATCATCATATCTTAGCACTCACATAAGTGGAAAAGACTGTGGTTCAATCTCAGTTCGAACCTGTTGTTGTTGTGTCATTGGGCAAGACTCTTTCCCATGTATGAATGTGGTGTGTGTGTGTGTGTGTGTGTGTGTGTGTGGGTGTGGGTGTGGGTGTGTGTGTGTGTGTGTGTGTGTGTGTGTGTGTGGGTGTGGGTGTGTGTGTGTGTGTGTGTGTGTGTGTGTGTGTGTGTGTGTGTGTGATTGATGGTGGTCCAAGGGGCAGATGGTACACATTGGCAGACTTGCTTCTGTCAGTCTGCCCCAGGGTGGCTGTGACTACAATAGTGACTTGACATACCCTGGTGTGGAAGTAAAGAATAATGCAGTGTACTTGAATGTTCAAAATGTTATTATAAAATGCACAGTAAATTCTCTCTAAGAAAACCAGAAATGTAGATACATTTTATAGATTGTCAGAAGCGGTGAGCTTAAAATAAAAACCTGTTTTACCAATCACTTGATTTGCGATCCTTTACCAATTTAACTTTGTCCTCCCTGTCTCCTTTCTCTGAGTAATTACAAACAGAATGTGTGCTGCGTTTGGCCCATAAAGTCGAAGGGATAGTGATTTTTTGCCACAAAGAAATGCCACTGGTTTCCACGGCAACAGCACTCAACTCAACCGACTGCACGGGCCCTACGGCAGAGTTCGACCGCTGTTCCGGAGAGGAGAGTTCTGGAGCTGGAGGGATGCCAGAAGGAGCCCACATGTTTATTTTATGTCATTTTATTTTAACAACACATTTTCTCGAGCCTGTGATCAAAACAAGCATTTGTGGGCCTGTTTAGGTGATTTTCAACAAAAAGGTGAGAGTGACTAACTGAAAAAAACTATTGGCTAATGCTAGCTAGCTTGTGACTGTAATGTTATTTAAGAGGGACTTGTCAGGCCTTTATGGTCTGATTGTGTTAAAACAAAGCTCAGATTAAAGTCTAATTTGAGTAACAGAGATTCAAATAGAGCAGTGCTTACACTTGTTAGTTAGCTTGTGTTCTGGAGAACTATGCTGAGATTTTCTTTTGTTGGAGGCTTTGGAGAGGCTCTTGGGCTCATGGTAGGAGTGGTCAGGAGCAGACAGGTGCAGAGCCGGACACATGTTTGCACACACGGGTTCTGAAAGGACAGCAATCAGAGCACAATCACAGACAACCTGCTCTAATGGTGCTGGAGAGGCCACTTCAACAGGCAGCCTCTAGCAAAGGGGATGGGGGTTGGGGAGTATGATTGGGAATTTGGAGCAGGATACAGTGAGTGTCTTTGCTGCAAGTATAATGTATGCCAAGCATGCCAAAATGTAATGCAATAAGAACATTTAAAAATACAGATATTAAACCACACACCTAACCTTGCAGATCTTAACAACAGGGAGACTGAATGCATTGCACTCTCCACAGAACAGGACTCCACTCACCCACTACAGGAGCACCTCATCACTCTGCTCTCTGACTTCACCTGTCACCCCTCTGCCCTCACCCCTCTGCCCTCTGGATGGAAATACAGGACGCTTAGGTGCAGGGGGCATGCTTTGGCAGAAGCATGAATCCCTCATCCATCACATTCCTGAAAAGGCCCCGCAGAGTGTACTGTAATGTCTATTGTAGTGTGTGTGTGTGTGTGTGTGTGTGTGTGTGTGTGTGTGTGTGTGTGTGTGTGTGTGTGTGTGTGTGTGTTGTTGCTGTTGTGTATATGTCAAATGAGCTCTGTGTTTGTGAAAAAGAATTTCCCCTTGGAGACAATAAAGACTTAAGTTCCTTTATTGTGCCTTTTCCAACTTTTTCCAACTGTACCTCTGTACACCGTAGTATATGAGTGTCAAAACTGACAAGAAAATTATGATTATTTGGTTGATGTATCTGATCGTAACCTGCAGAAGCCAGAGTGATATGTGTACCACTGTTTGTGTTTTACAGTAAAAGAAAAAAGAAGCAGAAGCGAATAAAGGCAGCAAATTTAGTTTTGACCAGAAAGCTGCAAATGTACATAGTTTGCACAAAAGTTGGCAAACAATGACTAGGTAGGTAACAGTAGATAATGCTATTCAAACACCATATACACAGTTTAGTAGTTTTTCCACTTTAAACTATCTGGCAAAGGGAAAAGGTGGAATGTTAAATAGCCAAATAGTCAAATACTAGTCAAAGTAGATAGGGCACAGGGTCACAGCAGCAGAGCGGGTAGAGAAGTCAATCGTTGGTGAAAACCAGCTGAAAGAAAAGACATCTTTCACTACACAAGTGCACAAAGAGCTTCCCTCTGGACATAACAAAATAGTATGTGTTTCTGCTAAAATAAAAATAAATAAATAAATAATAAACTATGTCCTTCTGCTCCACCATGTCTGTTATGGTTTCATGACCTTCATAATGTCTCTTTTTTGATTGTTTAATTTCATTCAAGACAAAAACCTGTTTTGTTAAAGAAGGGATTTAATACTTCTTTGAGGTGTTAATTGAGGTCTTGTTTGAGCACAAGAGTGTCCATCAGTGCACGAGGCACCAGGACACACAGGCTGGAGGTCGATGATCCACTTTGTTTTTGTGTCATCTGACCTTCTCCCGTGTGTCTTGGACACTTGGGTGAAGAGAGGGGTAGAGCTGTCAACCGATCACCACCTGAGTTGGGTCCGCTAGTAGATGAGAAAACTGGAAAGACCTGGCAGACCCAAGCGTATCATGACAGTTTGTTGGGAACGTCTGGCAGAGCCCTCTGTCAGTTGGGTCTTCAAAACAGAGATCTCGGGGGAGACTGAGGACATGGAGTCCAAGTGGACCATGTTCTCGGTCTCTATTGTCGATGTGGCAGCTCATAGCTGTGGTCATAAGGTCTGTGGTCCTTGTTGCAGCAGCAACCCCTGAACCCAGTGGTGGACGCTGTAAGTAAGGGATGCCATTAGGTTGAAGAAGTCCTGAAGAGTCCTATCGAGCCTTGTTGGTAGAAGGAATAGTTTGAGGATCACCTCAATCCCACTGCCACATCTTCCAAGGAAGAAGAAGAGGCTGGGGACCCAGAGGCAGGCACATCCACACCCTGGCCAAAGTCACTGGTTAGTAAGCTCCTGGCAAGACTCCGGGGTTGTCCCTGTATGACTGGAGCTGTGTTTGCATTACCAGCAGTAAGTCAGACCTGCTCACCGCAGGTTGGACTACGCCAGGGCTGCTCTTTGTCACCGGTTCTGTTCATTGTATATTTATGGACAGAATTTCTAGGCATACTGGCTGCATCAGAGGGGGTCTGGTTTGGGGACCACAGGATCTCATTTCCGCTGTTTGCAGATGATGCTGTCCCGATGGCTTCATCCAACCAGGACCTGTAACATGCACTGGGACCAGGTCTGAACAGGACAAAACCAGGTCTAAACCAGGACTAAACCAGGATTAAACCACAGTGCGTAGCTGCTGGCTCCTCACGGTTCTTGTCCAGAATAAGGTGGCACCCTCTCCAGGTGGGTGGAGAGTCCCTGTCTCAAATGGAGAACTTCAAGTATCTCGGGATCTGGTTCACGAGTGAGGGAAGGATGAAGTGTGAAATTGACAGGTAAATTGGTGCAGCATCTGCAGTGATGTGGTCGCTGTATCGTACTGTTGTGGTGAAGAAGGAGCTGAGTCGACAGCCATGGGACAGGATCTTACAGTTAACCATAAGGAGGGTTTGAATAGAATAGGGCCCTCAAACATGCAGACATGACATCTAAAATCTCTTCAAACAGACATTACAACATGGTAGAGAGCTAAAAAAAAAAGATGATGTTGCACAATAACCCCTCTTTAAAACCCAAATGTAGACGCAGGAGCAGTAAAAATTGATTCTTGTGAATTTGTGAACTCACAAATATCAGGAGTTTATTGTCCAGCACAGAGTAATTTATTTTCATTGACTTTCCACAACAGTATTCTCAGGTCTTTTTAACATAACAATCAATATTTCATGAGATCTGTGCAGATGTGAACGAGCTCAGTTTGATAGTATCCCACTCACAATGCACATATGACGGTGACACTGGTGTTACTCACACAGCTGTACTCCCTCAGTGTGAAGTCTGTGTCTGAGCTAACCATCACCCAAGTGTGGGAAGTGCATACAAACAATTAAAGGTCTGGCACAAACATGCATTTCATTTATTTGAACATTTTAATTGATTTAAATTTTTGATTGTTTTATTTTGTCATAAAGATACAGCACTTGCAATGAAAGGGCCTATATGACACTATTTTCTGATCTGTTATATATGTTGTTTTCTCATCACAAACATACCCAGAGGTTTGTTTAATTTCATTCACACATGTTTAACATTGCATGTTTAGGCAGAGTTCTTCTCTCAAACAGAAAACACTCCTCTTGGTGATGTCATATGGTAATACAGCAAGTGCTCCACTGTTTTTTTTAAACTCCATACATCTTTAGCAGGAAATAATTTGCATAATTTCAGACCTGGAATTGCAAATCTCTACTGAACAAAAGGTAAGGCTGTTCACTTGAAAACTACAACTACATGACATCACAAAGTGGAACAGAGCATTTGGAGCTTTATAGAGTCTGTCTATTATTTATTATTAGTCTGTCTACACGACAGACTAATAATAAAGCATTATTGAAACATCATTGAAACAAAAACAAAGAAAGCTCACAAGACAATAAACAAGACACACTAATAGTACCATTTATCACAAACAAGTCGGATTTCTAAACCGAACTCTAAACCAACCTGACCTCTCCATTAAAAAAAATTGAAAAAAAAAAAAAGCTCTTCACTGACTGTTAGAAATGACTGAAGCTGTATCTTAATTAAAAAGTTCCCAGCCCTAATTTATCAGCATGGGGCTGGTTATGAGAGAGTAAATGTTTCACCTGAACACTCGTGTGTGCCTGTAGGTGTAGGTGGGTTTTTATCACAGTGTGGGGACTTAAATCTGTACACACACTAAATCTGTACACACACTCTCATCATTGGAATAAAATCTGGTCCACAAGACGTAAATCCATATATCAGGTTCAGATATGGGTCAAAATAGATTAAGGTTAGAGTTAGGACAGGCATTATCCAAACTTGTTTTCATCAAGAGCCACATATCACGGATGAAGTGGAGGCCCAATAGAGGACCATAGCCTGGTGATCAGTAAAGGGGAGAATTCAAATGTGTGCATTCATGAAAGGTTAGCCTGAGCCACCAAGTCATATTTAGAACACACTAAATATTTGATATTGGCTCCATCATGGTTAAAAACTTGCTGTATGAAAATAGAAATGCCCAGAAACTAACCCAGAAATTGACCAATGGTGTTGCAATGACAAACTATAAGAAAATTGTGGATCAATGACTTTCCTAAATTATGCTTTCCTTATACATCCCCCCAAGCCCTCTACCTCCCCCTGATGATCAGAAGTGCCACAGCAGTCCTTTTGGAGCATTACACTTACTAACTGTTTATTTCTGAAGGAAGGACTGCAGTGTGGTATTGATTATAAACTTTAATTGGTCTGGTTTATCACATTTCCATCTTGAGTGATCGATAACCCCCCTCTCCTTCTCCTCGCAGACCTCTCTCTCCCTCTTTTCCTCCTTTCAGACCTTCCCTCCCCTCTCCTCCTCCTCTCAGACCTCTGTATCTGCTCAGAATCAGATGCTCACCACTCGCTGTGACCACCTGGACAGTGCCACAGCTCAGGAGGTGCACCTGTCGCTCAGTGGGAAAAGCTAAATACACACACACTCACTAATCTGGATGAATAGATTAAAGATGGACTCCAAGAAACACTACTGTTACCCAGAGATGCAACGCCTGCTCTGACTGCACCCGCTCCATCTGTAACTCCAGTGTTTGACCGGGGTATATGTGGTGTGACTCCAGTGTGGGACCGGGTTATATGCGGTGTGACCGGGTTATAGGTGGTGTGATTCACAGCTTGCACCCACAGCTCGAGTCAGGCTTCCATCTTTTAAAGCAGAATGATTTGAGTGAGTGTTTCAATGCACTGCTTCACGTGACCTCTGCAAATGAAGCTTTGTTTCAGTAGCAGACACCCAGCTCTCACTGATTCATGAGCTTTCAGACTACTGATACTCACTCACACACACACACACACACACACACACACACACACACACACACACACACACACACACACACACGCTATATTGCCAAAAGTATTCACTCATCGATTCAAATAATCAAAATCAGGTGTTCCAATCACTTCTATGGCCACAAGTTTATAAAATCAAGCACCTAGGCCTACAACATCTGTGATGTCAGTTTACATGGTAGGCCATGTAAACTGACGGGGCGGGGTCAGCGGATGCTGAGGCTCATAGTGTGCAGAGGTCACTACAGTGGGTTTGGCGGTTGCCAGGAGAACAGAACTTGTCTGACTGCATTGTGCCAAGTGTAAAGTTTGGTGGAGGGGGATTATGGTGTGGGGTTGTTTTTCAGGAGCTGGGCTTGGCCCCTGAGTTCCAGTGAAAGGAACTCTGAATTCTTCAGCATACCAAGAGATTTTGGACAATTCCATGCTCCCAAGTTTGTGGGAACAGTTTGGAAATGGCCCCTTCCTCTGCCAATATGACACCAGTGCAAAAAGCAAAGTCCATAAAGACATGGATGAGAGAGTTTGGTGTGGATGGACTTGACTGGCCTGCACAGAGTCCTGACCACAACCTGATAGCACACCTTTGGGATGAATTAGAACGGAGACTGAGAGCCAGGCCTTCTCATCCAACATCAGTGTGTGACCTCACAAATGCGATTCAGGAAGAGTGGTCAAAAATTCCCATAAACACACTCCTAAACCTTGTGGACAGCCTTCCCAGAAGAGTTGAAGTTGTTATAGCTGCAAAGGGTGGACCGACGTCATATTAAACCGTATGGATTAAGAATGGGATGTCACTTATGAGATATGATAAGTGACATAAGATATGAGAGTCAAGGTAGGTGAGTGAATATTTTTTTACCGGCAACCCCCCCCCCCCCCCCCCCAAAAAAAAAAAAAAAAAAAAAAAAAATTCACACTTGGCAAGTAGGGTGAAGTGTCTGGCCTAAGGACACAGCAACTTTTTTTTTTTTTTTTCCCCCACAGTCACCCCACTGTGGCACCTGGTCTCCCATCCAAGTACTAACCAGGCCCAAGCCCTGCTTAGCTTCAGAGATCTGATGAGGTCTTTGACAAGTCAGTATGACTCGGTGTGATGTTGAGGTTGATGGAGGGAGGCGAAGTACCCTGAGCTGAGTGCTAGACATAATAAGGGTAGCTGCTTGTGAAATAAGTGGGTGGGTGTGTGATCTCTGTGAATGATCTTGCTCATGGATACAACAGCAGAACACACTGATGTATTTGATTAAACCTACTGGGATTGAAATCTTTTTTTCAAGGGTGACCAGGGCCAAAATGAAATTGCAGCAAACATCCTGAAAAACATTTACACATTGGCACTAAAACAGAAACAGTACAAATGCTTTTAAAAGGACCACACTTTAGAATAAAGCTGCAAATCTGTGGTTGGTGGGCAAACACTGACCTCCGTCAACTTAATTTACTGCAAACTGTCAAAAACCTCTCAAAGTAAACTGTAAACCAATGAGGTAAACATAAGATGACTCAAAATGTGATTAGACTTCACTGAATACACTATAGTTGCTAATGATAACAAGCTCATTAGTGCACGTCAGTCAGCCGACAGTAGCGAGTTATTCTGAGTGTTTTGTTCTCTCATTAATGTGAGTACTACAGCCTTGTTACAGTCATGACTGATTCATCACTAATCACCACCTGACAACAACACTTGAGACGTAATCCTCGACTGCACAGTCTGTCTGCAGAGGGACTACTTTCTCTTCAAGGAAATGTTGAACAACTAAATGAATGTTACAGCATTTATAAAGAAAGTTGAATTCTATCAAGGTTTTATACTGAATATGTTTGGTCTCTCCAAGTAGCTTCTTGAGTTCTGACAGAGCTATGTAAGGGACTGGCTTAAATATGTGCTTGAAGGGCAGAGCTAACTCCACTGAAATGAACACACCCTGGTTGTTTACTGTAAAGAGTGTTATTAGGTGTGAACTGTCATCTTTTGCTTGATCATTCGTGACCTTAATGAGTCATCCAACCCCTATTACATACACTGGTTAGCCATGTTGTTTTCTATGTTTTGGTTTGGGATCAAGTTGGGAGATGTGAGTAACATGTTTATTTTTTGGACGCATACAATTTACAAAAACAACACAGCAGATAGGTGCAGGAAGAGGTGAAAAATAAATAAAAGGGCTTATATTAAAGCCTCCACCTTATTAATACGTACAGTTAAACCTAATTATAGCCGTACATTAATAAAAAATACATATATGCAACTTATAAGAGTCCTTAAATATAAAAATGTTATAAAATTTCAAACATTTCCTTAACCTCTTTTTAAATGGCATTTCTGATATGTCGTCAGTAGCCAGACGAGAAAATTGGCTCCTCAGTTTACCTGTTGTATCTTAGATTGTCATTTGTGTTCAGAGATGGATGGTGTTTCGGGACAGTCAGTCTTTAGCCAGAGCGTGGTTAGATGAATAGACACACATATTCACTCTAAAAACTTTGTCCATTTGACAGAATTGTACTGTGTTTTGCTTTAGCACCAAACTGATCGACTGAGGGATTACACAGATAACAAGCTGTTAATACCAAGTTCTGTTTTCTAGATAAAACGGTGCAAAACACAATTTGATTATACTTAATGCAAAAATAATATGGGTTTCATTTGTTTGTGGTAATAGCATTGGATAATCACAGCAATAAATCTATCCAACAGTTATAATGATCTTTTCACAATTGCACTTTCTACTTTTCTTTTGAACACTTGGATCGTGTGTATGGCACCTCTTCAAGCAAGAGTGAGGAGTGAAGAATTTTAATATGACAAGTTATGATGAGATGGCCTGTCATTTTTGTTTTATTTTACTCCCAATATTCCACAAAGTTATAACAAAAAGAGGGGGGTCAAAATGAGACCACTGTGTACAGTCCCTGACAAAAGTCTTGTCGCTTATCCATTTTGTAGAAACAAAAGCTTATAACCTGACTTTAAATTAATCGATTGGTTTTAGAAATGTCTCATATGAAAGCTAAAACCCTCCCAAATTATGCTCAATATACTAAAATAAATTTGCTTCACTGAAGAAAGATTGATCATTTAATGAACACAGAAAGGTCAGATTTTGGCAAGACAAAAGTCTTGTCGCCTTGTCATATGATGCACCCAATCCTAGATTACAGCCTCACCTGTGATCAGTTACTGATCAATCAATTAGTGGGTGTGTATAAAAAGAACCCCAGCACACCAGACCTTCACATCAACTGCAACTTGACCTCTGACAACATGCCTAAGATCCACCCTGAGACCAAAGCGTTAATTATCAAGAGGCTGAAGACCAGATCCACTGCTGAGGTGGCTGACACCTTCAATGTGTCTCAGCGTCAAGTACAAAGAATAAGAAAAAGATCTGAAAAGACTGGAGATGTTTTTGACAAGCCCAGGTCCGGCAGACCCCGCAAGACAACTGCTCGGGAGGACTGTTTGTTGATTCGAAAATCCAAGGCCAGCCCCTTTTCCACTGCAGCAGAGCTCCACCAGGCCTGGTCACCTCAAGTCCCTGTGTCAACCAGAACAGTTTGTAGAATTCTGTCTCGAAATGGCCTCCGTGGTCGAATCAGTGCACAGAAACCAGCACTAAACAAAAGGCAATTAAAAAACCGTGTGGCATTTGCCAAGGCCCACAGCCTGCTAAAAGGATGGCCACTGGAAAAGTGGCAGAAGGTGGATTTCTCAGATGAATCCTCGGTTGAATTACATCACAGCCGCCGCAAATATTGCAGGAGACCTACTGGAGCCCGCATGGATCCAAGATTCACCAAGAAAACAGTTAAGTTTGGTGGCGGAAAAATCATGGTCTGGGGTTACATCCAGTATGGGGGTGTGCGAGACATTTGCAGGGTGGAAGGCAATATCAATAGCCAAAAATATCAAGAAGTATTAGCTACCTCTTACATTCCCAACCATAAAAGGGGTCAAATTTTGCAGCAGGATGGTGCTCCATCGCATACTTCTATCTCTACATCAAAGTTCCTCAAGGCGAAGAAGATCAAGGTGCTCCAGGACTGGCCAGCCCAGTCACCAGACATGAACATCATTGAGCATGTCTGGGGTAGAATGAAAGAGGAAGCATGGAAGGCAAAAGCAAAGAATCTTGATGAACTCTGGGAGGCATGTAAGACTGCTTTCTTTGCTATTCCTGATGACTTCATCAACAAATTGTATAAATCATTGTCGAACCGCATGGATGCAGTCCTTCAAGCTCATGGAAGTCATACAAGATATTAAATATGGATCTCACAGCACCACTACTTAATTCACTGACGTTATGCAACATATTTTTGTATTTGAAGTAAATTATTTGTTCAATTTTCTGTAGGCGACAAGACTTTTGTCTTGCCAAAATCTGACCTTTCTGTGTTCATTAAATGATCAATCTTTCTTCAGTGAAGCAAATTTATTTTAGTATATTGAGCATAATTTGGGAGGGTTTTAGCTTTCATATGAGACATTTCTAAAACCAATCGATTAATTTAAAGTCAGGTTATAAGCTTTTGTTTCTACAAAATGGATAAGCGACAAGACTTTTGTCAGGGACTGTACTGTCTGCATCTAATTATAAAGCATTTTATTGTGCGTGAACCAGGAAGTGTGCTATTAACATCTTAGTTGTTGCAACACTACCACTCCTTCCATTATTGGAGACTGCCCTTGTGTTTTATCAGCCTGATCACAAAGCTGTTAGACATCCTCACATAAAGCAGTCGGTGTAAGGGTGTAATGTGGAGGGCAGTTTAACACATGACTCCATCACTGTGAGCCTGGTCACATGACACAGGCCTGACTGGAGAACACCAGAGCTCTGAGGGGAGCAACAAGAGGACAAGAGGACCCAGTGTCGCGCCAGGCTTTAATCACACCATTTAGACGCTAAAGGCAATGAATTAAGCATAAACTATTTAGTGTTGAGGCTGGAATGAACAAGGGACTGTTATGAAATTTGGAATAGCTGTTTTTTACTATCCAGGGTGATAATTGGATCTAGCCGATGATTAAATGTGCACTGTGCAACTTTTCTAGTAAAGGCTCCACCATTTGCTTGTCTGCATGATATTATTTCTGCCTAAATGATAAATGGTCAAAGCACTTAACATCATTATCATAACTCATCCATTCACACACACACATATATTTATACACCAGTGTACGCAAACCCTGAGTGTGAGTCAGGTGTCTTGCCCAAGGAACCAGACAACAGTATTCATTTGGGAGCTGGAATCACACATCCAACCTGTTGCTCAGTGGATCTGACCTCTATACCCATAATGTTTTTGCTGTTAGCATGCTTCTTGCCACAAGCAAATGGTCAATTTATAAGTCAGGTCTGTAAGAATGCGTGCTTTCTGGGTATTTTTTGAACTATTAAAACACTGGTAATTAAATCAAATATTAGATAAATAAGTTTAATGCCATAATGTGGAACATTCCAAGCAAAGCAATAAGATCTTCATGAAGGCTCCAGTGCACCCTTCAACACAAAAGTGAAATCAAGTTTGAACTGTATGGCATCGCCTTCCTTTACTAGGCATTCCATTGACTTTGAACACTTCCATTACAATGACATCACCTTTCTTCTCTTTCTTTCAGCTTCTCCCTCACTCCATCTTGTAGAAAGTGACATTGCTCTCCATCTCTGCCTCTCCTCAGACCTGCATGGGGCTGAACAAAGAACTGCAGATAGCCCCAATGTGGAGGCATTTGTCTGCAGGCTGTGAACTGTGCTAATGACTTCTCTAGCAACAACACAAAGCCCGTTGCTGCGGTAACAATGGGATGTCTCTGCAGAGCTCTCTGTCTGTGTAAAGCTGTAATGAATATGTCTGCTTTTGTCCTGGCGTCGTCTCTGGATCACAAGTGTTCATGAGCTCACTGCTGCTGAAGAACAAAGCTAAAGCTTCAGACGTAGAACTTAAAAAGACGTATTGTGCTTGTGTCTCCTATATAGTTATAATCTATGACACTTCTGGATCATTATGTTGTAATTTAGACATTTTAAATCTCAATATTACTCTAAGACAACTTTTTTGTTTGCTGACTTCTGCATTAGTAAACTGTAGTTTTCTAATGGGAGCTGACGTCATCATAAATGTCATCACAAAAAAGAATGATCTGTGCATATTCAATTGTTTTAATTTAAGCAATTAAACATGCACGAATCACTCCAAATACAACTTTGAGAAGGGAATGAGAAGAGAACCAACAAGAACATGATTAAAAGCTCTAAAAAGTTGATTTTACATGATAGGTCTGCTTTAACAATCTCCAAAGAAGAAAAATGAACCTGTGGAATTATCGTTCAAATCTTTCCTGATCCCCAGTGTCTTTGGAGGACCTATTGATGCACATGTTTGAAGATGAAGATGCAGAAGAATCCCACACAGACATGAGCAGAAAGTTCTGTGTTTGTGTTTGTTTTGGGTCCATCAATGTTTTGCCCATCCTTTTTATAAACTTTAGAATAATTAATCACTGTGCTTTCTTGTAGATTAAATTCCCTTTTAAACATGCTTTTGCTTAACTTGTCATCATCAGTATTTCACATTTTGAAATATAAAATAATGTCTGCATTTGGTATGACTGTGTTTCTAGTGCACACTCTTTGTCACTAGAGGAAATGAACAATGAAAAAATAAATAAATTAAGCTATTAAGAAACGTAACTGCTATGCTAATAGAGCCAAAATTTGACTGCAGAAATGCTCAGAAGTGCCATGGTGGTCAGTTTAAGATTTTCAGGCTTCTATCTATGACGCAACAATCTGGGCTCAGAGAAGACAAGCTTGTAACAGGATTAATGAAACAAGTGTGAATAAAGCAAAATGTCGGGTATGTTTTTGATGAGGGGATGATGTTAGAGCCTGGTTAAAAACTCCAAAAAGTCAATTTTCAACAATATGTGACCTTTAAACCAGAAAACAGTTTTATATTTAATGTTCGATTCAGTTTAATCTGTCCACCATACCTTTGAAGTGTTAACTACCCACAATCCCCTCCTCTCCTGGTGGTACATTGACCTATTATGGCGACTCAGGGCCCCCAGTTAAGGGTCTGATTGAATTGCCCCCTCCCACACGCCGTTCTCTCTCCTTCTCTCTATCTGTCTCCCTTTCATTCTCCCTCTTCTCTCTCTCTCCCTCTATTGCTATTTTTTCTATCTCTCTCTTTTGCTCTCTCTCTCTCTTCATCTCTCCCTCTATTTATCTTTCTCTCTTTCTCTCTCCCTCTCTCTTTGTCTCTATCTATCCTTCACTCTGTCTCTGCCTCTCTCTCCTCTCCTTTGTCTGTAATGAGCGCGTGCAGTGTGCTCGCCCTCTTCACTGACTCCTGATGAGCGCGGCACGTCCTGGGACAGAGGAGCAGATGGGGTCAGTCAGACTGTGGGGAGGAGAGGAGGAGAAAGAGAGAAGAGGAAGAATAGGAGGGAGGAGAGGAATGTGGGAGGAAGAAGAGAGCACACTGAGGAGGAGAGGAGGAAGAAGAGGAAGGATGGAGGAGGCAGTGGAGAAGAACACGAAGGAGGGAGCAGACTGTGGAGGAGAAGTGGAAGGAGGAATGAGGCGGGAGGAAGAAGGACGGGGCATCAAAGGGCAGTGATTGGCAGCTGCTGGGTTCCTGGTCCACACTGACATTTGTGGCTGTGTCTGATGGCCCCAGATGGAAAGGTTAGATTGTAGATGTCTGATGCAGCAGGGGCCCAAATATCAGTCGTGAAATAAAGAGAAGATAAATTGAATTCTTGAAAAGCAGTTTTGGGGAGATTTTGTCGGACAATACAATTTCATAAAGATGGTACACTGGTAATTGATTCAATGATAAAAGTGCATTTAAGAGTATTTACTAGAATGTTCTTGATCAATAAAACATGAAATGCCACAAATCCATCAAAACATTGGCCTTGGATAACCTTATGTTTTTCTCTGGCATTTGGAGATAACATCTGCAACAAAACCTCAACACTGAAACTAACAGAGACCTGTCCAACCTGTCCACTGACATCCTCTTCAGAACGGCCCGTCTGATCCTGTGCTGGCCTCACCTCGCAGCCACAGAAGCTATGGCCTTTTCTTTACAGTGGACATATGCAAAAGTGACTTTGGCTTTTAATATGTTATGACATTGTTCTCTCTCAAAACATCCCTGGCAAGTCCACAGAGGGATATCAGTCTGGTCCCCACTTCCTCCGTTGCATCTCGAGTCTGGCTCAAACACAGCTGTCCAATAAAATATGTTTTTTTCAGTATGTGAAAAGAAGGAGCTCATTGGTCACCATCATTTCTCTCAGGACAGAATTTTATGGTGTAGTCAGGGGCTGGAGGAGGTCCGGTTCAGGGACCACAAGATCTCAGTTTTGCTGTTTGCAGATTTATTTATTTATTTTTTTGATAACATTGTCCTGATAGCTCCATCCCACCAAGACCTGCAACATGCATGGGGAACAGATCTGGCCCTGGGTTAGAACTGGTTTGTTCCTGGTTTAGATCTCTGGTCCTACTCTCAACTGTGGACATGAGATTTGGGTAAAACCGAAACGCGGATACAAGCGGTCGAAATGAGTTTCATGTTCATGTGAATAAAACAAGTGAAAGCTAAACTGACTGTACATGCATGCTAATACACTGAGAGATTGAGAAGTGCACATGAGGATAAAACATAACTTCTGCTGCATAGTAAAGACCGGATGAGACCAGATGAGAATCTGGACTTTAAAAACACAGAGGAACACTTTTTTTTTTTTTTTTTTTTTTTTTTTTTAAGATATCAAGTGGTGGATTTGAAGTTTTGAACTTTGGAGATACATAAGGAATAAATATGAAGGCCTATTCCAACATATGTTAATCAAACAAAAAACAAGTTCAGGTATGCTTTTGATGGGAAAACAGCATTGTAAGCATGGATGAAAAGCAAAAAAAAAAGCCAGCTAGCAGAATATAGGAAAAATACTAAACAGGACTGTCTGAACGCTGTGTCTGTGCTGCCGAAGCCTATCTCCTCCATCACCAATAAGTCAGAGCTTTAACTGTGGGAGGAAAAAGTAGATTTTATTCTACAACTATAGCCAGGAGCAACAATTGTGCTGCTCGGCTGGCCTTAGCTGCTGTCTGCGTCTGATAACATCTCCGAACACGACGCACAGAATTGAGTTTCGTGCCCTCACAAAGCAGGAAAGCCCTCAGTCTGCAGCTCCCCACCAGACATCCTCAGACAATTATCTATATGGAAATCCTCAGAGTGATGCATAAACCAGCACCTCGTCTGCTTCTGTGGGAGCTGTGATGTAACTGTTGAATAAAACTGGATAGAAGTAGATCAAGTTCAAAGAAATGTTGACTACTGAAAACACTGGTGCATTTGCAGGAAAAGGTAGAGGGGTATTAAACGTAGTTGACTTTTTGGAGCATCCTACAGTGTTGTAATAATATTAATAAATAAAACATGTCTGAAGGGGTTTAAGATGTCATCCGGGCATATTTGAGTAATTTAGCAATCTCTCCCAACACTGTTCCAACCCTGCTTATAGCTAGCAGTACAATCCTGCCCGATACTCAGCCCACAAGCCTCCTACACGACAATTCACCATAAATATACAAAACAGTACACTACAACTTGACAAACCTGATGTGCCATATGTGCCATGTGCAATAGTTTCATTAGCGGGATGCACGCTGATTGTGTTGGGACAGTGCTCTGAAGGAGGAGTTACTTAGCATGGGGAGCAAAAAGAAATGGGAGTCAGGGCATCAAAAACAAAACTGAAATTTATTCAACATGTTACTACATTGTTTGGGGCAAATATAGCATTTTCAAAACAATAAAGAGCGACATGGTGATCTAAATATGTCACATGTTAGCAGAACTACCCCATAGAAGTGTAATACACCCTTTTTTATGTTAATATTAGGACATTCTTCTTCTTGTTAATAGCAATAGCTAATAGTAAGGAACAGTCAACTGATCTATAATAGCTTACACTTAGCAAAAACCCTCTTTTAGCTGTAATTTTGTTGGCAAGATGAATTCTTGTGATATTTGTGAGTTCACAAACTCACAAGAATTCATCTTGTCAGGCCACTGGTGCGATAGGGCCCGCAACACCACCATTTTGTTTACTTAAAATGTGCAGAGGGAGACACTTTGTGAATTTGTGGACAGGTTTTTGCTTTTCTCTCAACTGGATGTAACAAAAGATTCAAATATTTGTCACAAAGTTCCACCTTTTCTGATCACTCAGTGAGACTCTTTCCAGACTGATGTGGAGAAGTCAGTTCATAGTATGACACATATCAGTGTCAGCATGATTATCCAAAGTATCCTCTTAATATTTATTTGATTTCAGTATTGGTAAATCCTCAAATACATATCTAATGTTAGTATCTATGTCTCTGTTTATTTTTTGAGAAGCCAGTTTTTCTGTTTCTGGAATAAGCAGATTGTGCAAATCCATTTATCAACATTCAGTTTGACAGTATATTTGCAGATGCATTATTTGAGCTAATTTAGGAGAATTACAAGATGTGTGTGACGGTCGACAGGGAGGAACACAGCGGCCCCTGCTTCTAAACTTGTGACTTCTCATTTGAAAAGTTATGTTCACAGATGGAGAAACACCTATTGGTGTTTAATTGACATTAGCCTGGGGGTGTTCTACATGTATATTTGTAGTGGAATGTTCATGGGCTACCACTGTGACACAATGCACACATTAGCAAACACTGTAAAAAATGTGATGGTCTGAAAACTCAAGAAAACAAACAATGGAATTAAGCAACACATTTTCAGGAGCCTGTGGTCAATGCAAGCATTCATGGTTCTGTTTAGGAGTTTGATTTTCAACAAAAAGGTCACAGAGACTTGATTTAAAGCACAAATCATCTCACCTGTTCTGTGCTCAGATTCAGTTTGAGTCTTCAGACAGAGCAGTGCCTCACACCCTCAGGGAATAGTGATGACATCAGCTGCAAAGTATCAGTTGATTGCATCGTACTTTTCCATGAATGTAGAATCTGAAACGTGCAATAGCAAGCTCCTCCCCCAAAGACAGGATTATAATAGCTGTCATATATTCTGATTTTCTATACTGTCTCTTTATGAAGAAAACCTTGCCTGCAGAACAATATGATAATCAGGTTAACACAGCGGACATGTTTAATTGGGGGCAGAGCTCACCTTTTGGCCCACTCCTGCTGTGCCCCTCCCCTTCCACTGTGCTGACCAATCAGGAGGAGCGTATTCTACCGGGAACAGCCAGGAGCAATGATTTCCGATGCAAGGCTGATCCCACCTCTGAAAGCCCACACTAATGCCTTCTCCCTGGGCACAAGGAGCTGAGCGGGGCCCCCGGAGGAGTGGTTCTGTGTGGGGAAAGGTTGGGGAGAGGACCCGGGACACATATGGAAGTCAATGTATGTAAATGATTGTGGACAGGAGCAGGCAGGAGCAGACAGGAGGGCTACGATGAGAGCGCTGTCTGCAGGCGGCGTGAGCCAGTGCTGCAGTGGAGAGAAATACCACATGACCTTCAAAAATAAAGTGCTTAAAGTGCATTTCACAGATGCATATAACTTTTGTAATTCTGACTTGGTTAAGTGGGGTAGTACCTGTGATAAATATTTATTATAATTTTGCATCAGTTTGCTGGAGAAACTGTTTTTACTGGTTTGTGGAGAAATGTAGAACAAAATGTTGAAAAATAGAGGAAGCTGTGGTGAGTTCAAAAACAGAATCCCTCTGCCTGTGTCATCAGCTATCATCAATTTCATCCAAAATGACAATTTAAGCAGAAAAAGGGACTTTTTCTGACTATTGTGTAATTTAGACAGGACTTGGCCCTTGTTATCATTATGGTTGCTGGGTAACATATATCATATGCATGTCATATGTGCTGCCAAAATTCACGAAAATTATATAACTAGAAAAAGCAAGATTTTTAGTCCAAATCTTAAAACTAATGATGTTAACTATATTTTAGAAAAATCAGTGATTGAACCTATCATATGCACAGAATTAAAGTTGATCAGACTGTGCTGTAAACACACCAAAAACCCAATATGTCTGGGTTATATCTGATTATTACTGGCCATGTAAATGTAGCACAGACATAAAATATTTAGCATTTTAATAAAGGTCATTAATAAAAAAAGTTGTGACATTTTTTGTTCCCCAAACACAAACCATCCAATAAAAAATGACCTGCCACAAACTGTATGAACACAAGAGACAAATAGAGATTGCTCGTGGTCTCCCATTGATCACTGTGAGCTGGCTGTCCCCTCTCATAATGAAAACTAAACACAACATTAAGCTTAGGCAACTCCTCCGTCTCCCCTCCTCTACCCGTCTCTACCCATCCCTCTGTGAGCGCATCGTCTGGGGGTCCTCCTGGATGTGTGTGTGTGTGGGGGGAAGCACGTCCGGAGGGGGACCACTGCTGAAAAGATGGAGCATGGCTCATTGGACAGGTCTGGAAGTGTCTCGTGGAGAGTGATGATGAGAGGGATGAGGCCTTCATCTTGTGCCCGACTGAGCAACGAGGAGAGGGGTTAGAGTAGATGCACAGCTCCCCCTGCTCAAAAGCTTGAAAGAATCAAAAGGTGAATTGACAAAAGGGAAATATGGCAGGTTAGTGTGGGCTGACTCTTTGAAAGTCACGTGAGTCAGATTCTCAAACCAGAACTATCATCAACATCACCCAACTTTCAGGTCCAGCAAGTAGTTTAGATTTTAAGTATGTGTTTGTAATTAAGAATAAATCAGCATTAGAATTGTTATCAGTAAAAGCTCTGTTTGATTTGAACATACTGTATTTACCTCGCCTCTGTAAGTTGTGTTTATGGTGGAGGAATTACAGAAATTACAACAGTGTTTAGACTTAATTATAATAATACATCTTTTGTTTGGCACAATTTACAATTTTGTAATTTTTTGCATTATTCATTCACTCCACACTCAGCGCTCTAAAGCTCCTAATGTAGTCACTGTTGCCTTGTACATATTATTCACACACAGCAGGGACAAATTGACAGTATGCAGATGAGGGAGTTGGAATCAAACCATTGACCTTTGGGTTGGTGAGATAATGCTACTGGCTGCTGAGCCTCTTACTGTATATGCACAACAACAGAGCAGAACCATCAGCCACCTCAGCCTCTCTATATCTTCATCTTTACCAACACTATTTATTTAGTTAGTTTATTTATGAGACAGGGACAGTGCACAATCTACATTAACCTTAACAGGAGAGATGCATTGTGCAGGTTGTAGCACTAGAGCTAATTTACACCTGGTGTCCCTGGTGCAGGTTTTTTAGGTTTGATGGGAGAAACCCACCCAGACACGGGGAGAACATGCAAACTCCACATGGAACGTCCATGTGAACAACAGGCTGGACTGGAGAGACGACTGTAATGCTGTGTACAAGAAGAGCATGAGCAGACTCTACTTCCTCAGAAAGCTCAGGTCTTTCAACGTGTGCAGCAAGTTACTGGAGCTCTTCTACCAGTCTGTGGTGGCCAGCGCGCTGTACTTCACTGTGGTTCTGCTGGGGGAGCGGCACCAGGAAAAGAGACATTGGGCGGATTGACAAACTGATCCGTAAAGCGGGTTACGTGATCGGCTGTGAGCTGGAGACATTTGTCACAGTGAGGGACACGAGGACAATGGACAAACTGCTCTCCATCATGGACACTCCTGCTCACCCACTGCACCAGACTATAGAGGGACAGATAATACTCCCTACAACTGTACAACAACTCACCCACTGTACCAGACTACAGAGGGACAGATAATACTCCCTACAATAACTCACCCACTGCACCAGACTATAGAGGGACAGAGGAGATAATACTCTCTACAACTGTACAACAACTCACCCACTGCACCAGACTATAGAGGGACAGATAATACTCCCTACAACTGTACAACAACTCACCCACTGCACCAGACTATAGAGGGACAGAGGAGATAATACTCTCTACAACTGTACAACAACTCACCCACTGCACCAGACTATAGAGGGACAGATAATACTCCCTACAACTGTACAACAACTCACCCACTGCACCAGACTATAGAGGGACAGAGGAGATAATACTCCCTACAACTGTACAACAACTCACCCACTGCACCAGACTATAGAGGGACAGATAATACTCCCTACAACTGTACAACAACTCACCCACTGCACCAGACTATAGAGGGACAGAGGAGATAATACTCCCTACAACTGTACAACAACTCACCCACTGCACCAGACTATACAGGGACAGAGGAGCTCATTCTCCAACAGGCTCCTTCAGCTCCGCTCAAACAGTGAGAGATTCAGGACTACATTCATTCTATAATACTCCCTACAACTGTACAACAACTCACCCTTTATGTAACAGATAATACTCCCTACAACTGTACAACAACTCAATATTAAGTAACGGATAACCTTATGCTTTGTCAATCAGCGTACTATTTGCACTGTCGTTCTTGTCTCTTGTTTATAGCTGTGATTTTATATTTTATTTTATATTTTATTACTTATTTTTAAGATAAGATAAGATAAGATACGATATGCCTTTATTAGTCCCACAGTGGGGAAATTCCAGTGTTGCAACGCACAGTTCAAGAACAGCAGGAAAATGGAACATGCAATAAAACAAGATAATAGATAATGGCAAAAAAAAAAAATAATAATAATTTAGAAATAGACTTAAAGATAGACTCTAATTTTGTTCCGGTGGAGCAAAAATATAAAATACAAAATATAAAATATAAAATACCAAAAAAACTATTATGTACAATAAAAGTAACAGTGCAGCATATGAACAGAGTAAATCTCAGTAAAGTGACTTCAGTATATTATGTTATTTACAGTAATATGACTATGTTTATGTACAGACAGGATAAATATCAGTAAAGTGACATAAGTGAATTGTACCAGAGGTCTTCAGTATTGCACATAGATAGAGTTGAATGACACATGTTCAGTGTTAACAGTGTTCATTGTACAGTCTAACAGCAGCAGGAAGGAAAGACCTGCGAAACCTCTCCTTCACACAGCGAGGGTGAATCAGTCTGTCACTGATGCTGCTCTCCAGAGCAGACAGGGCGTCCTGTAGGGGGTGACACTCATGGTCCAGCATAGAAATGACCTTAGCCAGGACCCTCTTGTCCCCCACCTGCTGCACTGAGTCCAGAGGACAGCCCAGGACGGAGCTGGACTTCTTGATGACCTTGTCCAGCTTCTTCCTCTCCCTCTCTGTGATGCTGCTGCTCCAGCAGACCACACCGTACAGGATGGCTGATGCCACCACAGAGTCATAGAAGGTCTTCAGGAGTGGCCCCCTCACTCCAAAAGACCTGAGTCTCCTCAGGAGATAGAGCCGACTCTGGCCCTTCCTGTACAGTGCATCTGTGTTGTGAGTCCAGTCCAGTTTGTTGTTCAGATGCACACCCAGGTACTTGTAAGAGTCCACTCTCTCAATGTCCCTTCCCTGGATGTTCACTGAGGTGACAGTAGAGTGGCGTCTGCGGAAGTCCACCACCATCTCCTTGGTCTTCCCTGCATTGATGATGAGGTGGTTCTGCTGACACCAGTCCACAAAGTCCTGCGCTAGTCCTCTGTACTCCACATCGTCATCATCCTTAATGAAGCCAATGATGGCAGAGTCATCAGAGAACTTCTGCAGGACGCAGCTGTCCGTGTTGTGTCTGAAGTCTGCAGTGTAAAGGGTGAAAAGAAAGGGCGCGAGGACAGTGCCCTGGGGCGCCCCCACACTGCAGGTCAGTAGGTCAGACACGCAGTTCTTAGCTCTCACAAACTGGGGCCGGTTTGTGAGGTAGTCCAGGATCCAGTCTGCCAGGTCACAGTCCACACCGGCAGTCTCCAGTTTGTCCCTCAGGAGCAGTGGCTGGATGGTGTTGAAAGCACTGGAGAAGTCAAAGAAGAGAATCCTCACAGTGCTGCCGGGGTTCTCCAGGTGAGACAGTGAGCGGTGCAGCAGGTAGATGACGGCGTCCTCCACTCCGATGCCAGGCCGGTACGCAAACTGCAGCGGGTCCATCGCTGAGCTCACGGTGGAGCGGAGGTGGCCAAGGACCAGTCTCTCCAGTGTCTTCATCAGGTGCGATGTTAGAGCCACCGGCCTGAAGCTGCTGGGGTCTTTAGCGTGCGGTGTTTTAGGCACTGGTACCACGCAGGAGGTCTTCCAGAGTTGTGGTACCACCCTCAGCTTAAGGCTCATGTTGAAGACATGCTCCATAACTCCGCACAGTTCGTCTGCACAGGACTTAAGGAGCCTGGAGCTGATGCCGTCTGGTCCTGCTGCCTTCCTGGGTCTGATCTTCTTGAGCTCCAGTCTCACCTGGGCTGTAGAAAATGACAGTGGCAGGCTGGGGGGATGGGTGAGTCCATGTGTAGTGGTGGGCTGAAGGGCAGAGGTGTGAAGAGGTGCAGGAGTTCCCCATTGTCCAGCTGGGGAGGTGAGAGCTGGCAGCTGGGTGGGGGGAGTGGTGGATGATTGATCAAATCTCAGGAAATGAGAATTGAGCTCGTTCACCCACTGCCGGTCCCCCTCCGTCTGGGCAGGAGGCGCTTTGAAGCCTGAGATCGTCTTGAGGCTTCTCCACACTCCCTGGATGTTCTTCTGCTGAAGCTGCTGCTCCATCCTTCTCTTTTGGCTGGCTTGGCTCGTCCTGATTTTCCTCCTCAGCCTCTTCTGTGCAGCCTTCAGCTCCTCCTTGGTCCCTGACCTAAAAGCTCTCTTCTTCTCCTTCAGCAGAGCTTTTATGTCAGGGTTAATCCATGGCTTGTTGTTTGAAAAACACCGCACCGTCTGGGAGGGGACGATGTTTTCAAAACAAAAGTTGATGTAGTCCGTGATACACTCTGTCACTGCATTGATGTCCTCCCCATGTGGGTCACAGAGCTCTGTCCACACTGTGGTGTCAAAACAGTCTCTCAGAGCCTCCTCACTCTCAGCAGTCCACTTCTTCACCACACGGGGCACCACAGGCTGTCTGTGCACAATAGGCTGGTACACAGGCCGCAGATGGACAATGTTGTGGTCCGCTCTACCCAGGGGAGGCAGTGGGGATGAAGAATAAGCCTCCTTGGCGTTGGCAAAAAATAAATCCAGTGTTTTATTGTCTCTTGTGGGGCAGGTAACATACTGGGTGTATGTAGGCAGAACAGGTGCAGGAGATGCATGGTTGAAGTCTCCAGAAATCAGGAAGAGAGCCTGTGGATGCTTTGTTTGGAGTGTGCTCGTACAGGAGTGCAGTGTGTCACATGCTGTCTCAGCATTAGCAGAGGGAGGAACATAGACAGCGATCACTATCACATGTGAGAACTCCCGGGGCAGATAATATGGCCTCATGCTAACAGCCAGCAGCTCAATGTCTCTGTTACACAGCTGTTCCTTCACTGTACAGTGTCCAGCTTTGCACCACTTCTCATTCACAAACAGAGCCAGACCTCCTCCTTTCTTCTTACCACTCTCTGCCGTCCTGTCTGCGCGCAGCAGGTGAAAGTTGTCCATAGCAACAGCTGAATCCGGGATTTGCGGGGTCAACCAGGACTCCGTGAAAAGCATGATGCTGCTGTCTCTGTATTCCCGCTGATATCGCGTGAGCGCCGCTAATTCGTCCGTCTTGTTCGAAATAGACCGCACGTTTCCCGCGATGACAGAGGGGAGCACAGGTCTGAAGCGTCTCTTCTTTTCCCGGAGTTTGCGTCCAGCACGTCGGCCCCTGCGCGTCTTCCGTAGCAGCTCCGCCGGGATGTCATGGCGGTCTCGGGGGAACACTACAGCGCAGCGCAGCGCTAACAGCTGATCCCTTGTGTATACAATGGGGGGTCGCGGGCCCACGCACATCGCGCCGGTGAAAATTGGCGAAAATCCAACAAAAGAAAAGTTGAAGCGAAGCAGAACCAACTCGTTTCTGAAGTACTTAACTTTATACACACTATTTACAAAAAGTACAAACACACAAAGAAGGTAAAGAGCAAAAGAAGTTGGAAAATAGAGGAGCGCGATGCAACCAGCTGCGGCTCTCACCAGCGCCGGAAGTAAAAAAAAAATATATTTTATTTTGACTTGTACATATACATTTATTTTTATAATTATGTCTCATTTGACTCCTGTCTCTTACTATCTTTTTGCTATACCTTTGTTTCACTCTTCTATTATATTATATTGTGATGTTTGAGCTACTGTATCCAAATCATTTCCCTTGTGGATCAATAAAGTTTGTCTAACTCTAAGTCTAATCTTCTTGCTGTGAAGCATGAGTGTTAGCCACTGAGCCACCGTGCTCTTTTTGTGTCACTGATCTCTCTGCCAGAGTGAAATCTCCAAAGTTTTTCCATTTCAAAAACTATCCATTGTACTTCACTTTTTCATGGTTACAAATAATGAATACATCTTGATGATTTTATCTCCTGCTCCTGGTGCAGTAGTGGTCCAGTAGAGCTGTCACCTATAATGTCTTCTGAGAACCCCATGTTCAAATGTCCTGGCCACTTTAATTACTCCTCACCACCTCTGTGGCGCCTGGAGCACTTCTTATGCCAATCACCTCTCCACCTCACTCCACTCACTGACATTTCCAAGTGTGTGCCGTAATTACAGCCAGCTCTTGAAATGAAATGAATATATATGACAGTATGAGCCAACCTGCGCCGCTGTATCACCCTGGAGCGGTGCTTCGTCACAACAGCCTGTGGTCCTGAGGCGGAAAAGAGGAAGAGGAGGGGAGTGTGCGAAGGTTAGCAGAGGAGGGGTAGTTTTGGTATTAAACGGTTGCTTGTGATTGAAAATACTGCAGTAGCTCGGGGACATGGGACAGTGGACAGATGGGGCTCCTTTCCGAAGGCGAAGAACAACAGCCAAGTCCAAAAGCAGAGGGACAGTCTGTCTGACAATGTGTTCCAGTGAGGAGTGAGCGAAAGCAAATCTGTGCTGGTTTCTAGATAGAAATACCAAGAATGTGCAAGATATTGTCTGACAGATACCAAAAACAAGATGAGATTTGAGGTTAGGGTTAGTGTTGTCACAATATAAAAATGTTGATACAAGGAAAAATTCAATGATAAAAAAAAACAAAAAACAAAAAAAACTTCTTTTTTAGAATTGTTGGCACTTGTTACTCTTTCACTGCCAGCTCATTTCGTCAAAACAACCTCTAGCCTGCCAGCCTGAGTTTGTGCTCATTTTCAACAAGTTTCAATCCCAGAGAAAATAAATTGTGCTGAAGTAAAATGTAAAAAAAAAAAGGAAAGATCCAAGTCTCTGTTTTCTTTCTTTTTTTTTTTTTTTTTTTAAAGATTAGTTTTACATTAGCGTGTTCTTTTGTTATCAACAGTTGAACAACAGCAGTTTTCAGCTGAGATAAATGTACTTCTATGAAACATGCATATACATGAATATATGATTTTTAAAATTATTCTCTATCATATGTTATTAATAAGTATTTAACACGGACAGTTTCAACTAAAATGACAGGCTAGCACACACACAGGACCTCTGTGCTGAGTTTGCATGTTCTCCCTGTGTCTGGAGGGGGTTTCAACCATCAACCTAAAACATGCCTAAAACATGCACAATAAATAAATCCTCCAGTTAAGGTAGACCTGATCAAGACTTGCTCAAAATTTGGAGAGGGGTCTCCAGGAGACACTATGGTGCCCACTGCTCCTCACGGGTTAAACCAGCTGTAAAAAAGGGTGGGTCAAATGCAGAGGATGAATCTCCCTCACAAAGGATTAATGCCTTAACCCTAGTAGTTTTGCTAGTAACTTCATGCTCTTATAATAGTTCTGAATATAATAGTTCAGATGACCATTCAAATACTATATAAACATACACTGAGTAACTTTCTGGAGGTGGCATTGCACCTCCAAATCACACAAATCCACCACGCCTCACAGTGGCTGAGGTGGAGAGGCTGAGAAGGCTGGTGGTTCTGCTGCTGTGGTAAAGATGAAATGGAAAAGAGCTGTATCTGAAATGACAGGAAGACAGAAAGGAGAGAGTGTACAGTTTACAATTACGAGCTGTGAATAGAAAACACTCTTCCTGGGTAAATATTAGCTAGTTTATTTGATAAATTGGGGGAAAAATATTAAAGTCAACACAGTGAGGAAAATATATTAAAGACACAAAACAAATCACTGAGTTTCACTTTTTATAAACTCTTTTTAGTTTCACAAGAACAGATGGTGGAATGGCTCTTTTTTTTATGAGAGAAGAAACACTAATGCAGCCAAATAATAAGCTGGTATAATAAACAGCTAGAAGTGGGTACATACTCAGGTACATTTACTTAAGTAACCTTCAGACACTATGTGTTTACTCCTACTCAAGTAATATATTGTAAAGTGTAACAGAACTCTTACTTGAGTAAAAGTTGTGGTTACTCTTCCTCTTATGTCAAAAATATGAAATGATTTAAACATTTGTGTTTCTTGCAGCGCTCCTTCAGATGATTTAGTTTGTCTAATTTTTGTGTCTATCCTCTGAAAATACTTCATTTAATTATTGAATGTACATCAAAAAGAGGGGGTTACACTTCTGTGGGGTATTGTTTACACAACACTTATCAGTGTGGATCCCACTAATGAAACTACTGCACATGACATCAGGTGTGTAAAATTGTAGTGTTTTATATTATGCTTTTGTAAAATGGCTGTGTGGGACCATGGGTGATGTAGGCTTGTCGGCGGAGCCTTATACAGGATCCAACTGCTAACCATAAAAAGGGTTAGAATAGTGTCTGGGAGAAATCACAAGATTATACAAACATGCATAAAAAACCTCTTCAGGCATGTTATAAGCTCTAAAAAGTCGATTTTGTATATTAACCCCTCTTTAATTCAAAACATAACAGTATTTATGAGGCTTATTCTTCATCCCCACTGCCTCCCCTGGGTAGAGCGGACCACAACATTGTCCATCTGCGGCCTGTGTACCAGCCTATTGTGCACAGACAGCCTGTGGTGCCCCGTGTGGTGAAGAAGTGGACTGCTGAGAGTGAGGAGGCTCTGAGAGACTGTTTTGACACCACAGTGTGGACAGAGCTCTGTGACCCACATGGAGAGGACATCAATGCAGTGACAGAGTGCATCACGGACTACATCAACTTTTGTTTTGAAAACATCGTCCCCTCCCAGACGGTGCGGTGTTTTTCAAACAACAAGCCGTGGATTAACCCTGACATAAAAGCTCTGCTGAAGGAGAAGAAGAGAGCTTTTAGGTCAGGGACCAAGGAGGAGCTGAAGGCTGCACAGAAGAGGCTGAGGAGGAAAATCAGGACGAGCCAAGCCAGCCAAAAGAGAAGGATGGAGCAGCAGCTGCAGCAGAAGAACATCCAGGGGGTGTGGAGAAGCCTCAAGACGATCTCAGGCTTCAAAGCACCTCCTGCCCAGACGGAGGGGGATCTGCGGTGGGTAAACGAGCTCAATTCTCACTTCCTGAGATTTGATCAATCACCCACCACTCCCCCCACCCAGCTGCCAGCTCTCACCTCCCCAGCTGGACAATGGGGAACTCCTGCACCTCTTCACACCTCTGCCTCTGCTCTTCAGCCCACCACTACACATGGACTCACCCATCCCCCCAGCCTGCCACTGTCATTTTCTACAGCCCAGGTGAGACTGGAGCTCAAGAAGATCAGACCCAGGAAGGCAGCAGGACCAGACGGCATCAGCTCCAGGCTCCTTAAGTCCTGTGCAGACGAACTGTGCGGAGTTATGGAGCATGTCTTCAACATGAGCCTTAAGCTGAGGGTGGTACCACAACTCTGGAAGACCTCCTGCATGGTACCAGTGCCTAAAACACCGCACGCTAAAGACCCCAGCAGCTTCAGGCCGGTGGCTCTAACATCGCACCTGATGAAGACACTGGAGAGACTGGTCCTTGGCCACCTCCGCTCCACCGTGAGCTCAGCGATGGACCCGCTGCAGTTTGCGTACCGGCCTGGCATCGGAGTGGAGGACGCCGTCATCTACCTGCTGCACCGCTCACTGTCTCACCTGGAGAACCCCGGCAGCACTGTGAGGATTCTCTTCTTTGACTTCTCCAGTGCTTTCAACACCATCCAGCCACTGCTCCTGAGGGAAAAACTGGAGACCGCCGGTGTGGACTGTGACCTGGCAGACTGGATCCTGGACTACCTCACAAACCGGCCCCAGTTTGTGAGAGCCAAGAACTGCGTGTCTGACCTACTGACCTGCAGTGTGGGGGCGCCCCAGGGCACTGTCCTCGCGCCCTTTCTTTTCACCCTTTACACTGCAGACTTCAGACACAACACGGACAGCTGCGTCCTGCAGAAGTTCTCTGATGACTCTGCCATCATTGGCTTCATTAAGGATGATGACGATGTGGAGTACAGAGGACTAGCGCAGGACTTTGTGGACTGGTGTCAGCAGAACCACCTCATCATCAATGCAGGGAAGACCAAGGAGATGGTGGTGGACTTCCGCAGACGCCACTCTACTGTCACCTCAGTGAACATCCAGGGAAGGGACATTGAGAGAGTGGACTCTTACAAGTACCTGGGTGTTCATCTGAACAACAAACTGGACTGGACTCACAACACAGATGCACTGTACAGGAAGGGCCAGAGTCGGCTCTATCTCCTGAGGAGACTGCGGTCCTTTGGAGTGAGAGGGCCACTCCTGAAGACCTTCTATGACTCTGTAGTGGCATCAGCCATCCTGTACGGTGTGGTCTGCTGGAGCAGCAGCATCACAGAGAGGGAGAGGAAGAAGCTGGACAAGGTCATCAAGAAGTCCAGCTCCGTCCTGGGCTGTCCTCTGGACTCAGTGCAGCAGGTGGGGGACAAGAGGGTCCTGGCTAAGGTCATCTCTATGCTGGACCATGAGTGTCACCCCCTGCAGGACGCCCTGTCTGCTCTGGAGAGCAGCTTCAGTGACAGACTGATTCACCCTCGCTGTGTGAAGGAGAGATTTCGCAGGTCTTTCCTTCCTGCTGCTGTCAGACTGTACAATGAACACTGTTAACACTGAACATGTGTCATTCAACTGTATCTATGTGCAATACTGAAGACCTCTGGTACAATTCACTTATGTCACTTTACTGATATTTATCCTGTCTGTACATAAACATAGTCATATTACTGTAAATAACATAATATACTGAAGTCACTTTACTGAGACTTACTCTGTTCATATGCTGCACTGTTACTTTTATTGTACATAATAGTTTTTTTGGTATTTTATATTTTATATTTTGTATTTTATATTTTTGCTCCACTGGAACAAAATTAGAGTCTATCTTTAAGTCTATTTCTAAATTTTTTTTTTTTTTTAGCCATTATCTATTATCTTGTTTTATTGCATGTTCCATTTTCCTGCTGTTCTTGAACTGTGCGTTGCAACACTGGAATTTCCCCACTGTGGGACTAATAAAGGCATATCTTATCTTATCTTATCTTATCTTATCTTATCTTATTTTCCCCAAATACATTTTCTTGGACCACTACTTTGTACTTCTACTTGACAAATATTTAAAATAATTTTACTCTTACTGAAGTACTATTTCTGGCTATGCTACCCATCTGTAAGTAGTCTACTTTTGTGAAAACATGGTGTAAAATCATCTTAACCACAAAAATCACCTTCTCTGTCATTCATCCTACCTTCTCGCTGATGCCTCCAGCCCCACACAGGCCGGGCTGTGCTGGTGTGTGCAGCTACTCCTCGTCAGGGAGCAGCGTTAAACAGCGTTAATGGGTGTCCACTGGGACTGGGGAAGCCTGACCATCCCTGCAGTCATGTATGCAGACGATCAGTGGAGTGGACTGCCAGAACTGTGAGGAGAAGGGGGGTTAGTGGGGGGTTCAGGTGGGGTGAGGTTGTTTGGGGGGGGGTCATGTGGGCTGGGGGGTAATGGGGGTTGTGTGGGTCCAGTTGTGCAGGGAGTCTCAGACCACGTCCCAGATCCAGAGTGTTCTGTGGACATGAAGGCAGTGGAGTTGGGGCAGCACATGGATTAGCCTTCTGCAGTACGCTAATCATTAGCTGTTCACATTCAAGGGCAAGACACTTTAGCTAACACTGTGACACGTGTGTGTCTACATCCAGAAACTATAACACTGTTACATTAGGGGCATGCTTGCCACACTGTTTATCTGTAGCTATATCTGTAAGTAAATAAATACACTGAGAGCCTTTTTGATTTTTATTAAATTTAATTGCAAAAAAAAAAGGAGAAAATTTAATTTGTCAACTGGACATAGTTTATTTGGTTGAATACGTTTCGCAGCTCATCCAAGCTGCTTCCTCAGTTCTGGTCAGATGCTGGCGGACACTGCTTTATATCTGCCTGAAGGGAGGAGCTTAATTACAATGAAAATTACTCTGAGACAACACATATTTAAATACAGTTTCAGTTGGTCAGGTGATACAATATGGAGTTGTTAACAGTTTCTGTTAGTCATGTGAGTCTATTCAATATGGAGTGGGAGTGGGGGAGTAGTTAGCATATCCATTCAGGGCCATGATGGGTGTTTTCACACCTCTGGACCTGACCTGGCTAGTCCCATTGTTTTCCCAGTTTGTTTTGATTTAGGTTTGAGGATAGAGTTATAGATGGGAGACAAATGATGTCTGAGACCCCCATTTCTGTTCAAGGAAGGATTCTCTTTCTTGACAAAAATAGCTTCTTTAACTCCCCTCTCAAACCAGTTCTTTTCTCTGGCCAAGATCTGGACCTCGCTGTCCTCAAAGGAGTGGCCTGTGGCTTTTAGGTGGAGATGTACGGCAGATTGCGGCCCGCCCTGGTTTTCCCGTCTGTGTTGATACATCCTTTTGTGAAGTGGCTGTTTTGTTTCTCCAATGTAGCGCTCACTGCAGTCTTCACTACACTGAATGGAGTAGACCACATTGTGTAGTGAAGACTGCAGTGAGCGCTACATTGGAGAAACAAAACAGCCACTTCACAAAAGGATGTATCAACACAGACGGGAAAACCAGGGCGGGCCGCAATCTGCCGTACATCTCCACCTAAAAGCCACAGGCCACTCCTTTGAGGACAGCGAGGTCCAGATCTTGGCCAGAGAAAAGAACTGGTTTGAGAGGGGAGTTAAAGAAGCTATTTTTGTCAAGAAAGAGAATCCTTCCTTGAACAGAAATGGGGGTCTCAGACATCATTTGTCTCCCATCTATAACTCTATCCTCAAACCTAAATCAAAACAAACTGGGAAAACAATGGGACTAGCCAGGTCAGGTCCAGAGGTGTGAAAACACCCATCATGGCCCTGAATGGATATGCTAACTACTCCCCCACTCCCACTCCATATTGAATAGACTCACATGACTAACAGAAACTGTTAACAACTCCATATTGTATCACCTGACCAACTGAAACTGTATTTAAATATGTGTTGTCTCAGAGTAATTTTCATTGTAATTAAGCTCCTCCCTTCAGGCAGATATAAAGCAGTGTCCGCCAGCATCTGACCAGAACTGAGGAAGCAGCTTGGATGAGCTGCGAAACGTATTCAACCAAATAAACTATGTCCAGTTGACAAATTAAATTTTCTCCTTTTTTTGCCATGGATTCTACCTGGACGACTGAGGGATTTTACATACATTAAATTTAATTCTTAAAAAAAAAGAATCCATGTTGTCCATTAAAGGAATACTTTGATTTTTATGTTGCATCACCACGACTAAACAAAGCTAAACATGGCCAAATCAAATAAAGCTTTCAAATATAACAGTTGTAATGCTGGTTTATTCTTACTTACAAAAACAATGGTCATGAAGGCCAAATTGTTTATGTTAGGATTTGGTATTTAGATTCTTTCACATGAGACATGGCCTGACCCATATACTGAGAAAAATAAATAAATAAATAAAACTTGGATGTGTCCTCTGTCTGCAAGTTAAGGCATTAGCAACCCAGGTTCAGTTGTGATTGTACATTTTCTTAACTGTAAGAGTTCAGACTACAAACAATTTCATACATCCTGATTCACATATCACCTTGGAGGGGAAAAAAGTGTGTATTTTTTTTTTTTTTTTTCATGTGAGAGCTGTAATGCAATGTATCACTTACTGTGAAACTATTATCCTACCCTTTATAGAGATAGGCTAGCCTGGGGGTTACAAGAACAGCAAACATTTTGTGGAAAAGAGGGGTAACAGAAGTAATTGTGCCTCCAACCCTGCTGAGCCAACATCCATGGCTCGGAGTGGTGACTGGGGGCATACTGCAGCTTGTTGGGCACTAGAAGAGGTACCCCTGTTACTGACTGTAACAGGGCTAGCTGAGTATCGTTCCTCCTGCCACTTTAATTGGGTGTGTTTTATTTTCCTGTGACTTTTCCTTGTTTGGTGTGGGCCAATGGCCATGTAGTGGCAGCTGTAGGGCGGTGCTTCCTGCTTAAAAACCCTGTGTACCTTCTCTCTTTCGGACACATCGGCCGTGTCTCATTTCAGGCTGGTTTTCAGGCCGCATACGCCACTTCTGGCGCGACAAGGCCTGTCCCATTTCATGCAACCTCTGAGGATGCAGCCTGAAAACCGGCCTCGTTTCCATGGAGATCAGGGTGAACGAAGGACGTGAAAATGTATCCTTCGCGGCCTTATATTTCCCAGCATGCACCGCACGCTACTTCTTCTATGGGAAAAAATTGAGTCTGCGGCTACCAGTTGCAATTTTACTTTTAAATGTAAGTATTGGTTTACCTCGCCTACAATTAATTCTAAGTTACTCGCTACATGAAACTGTTCATAAACAAGTTCACTTAAGTTTAACTTAAGATGTTAAGTTAAACATATGTATGAAGGTAGTTCTTATGGCTTAGTTTACGGATATTGTTGTATTAGCGGTTAGTAGCGTTATCCCTTACACTTTAACTACCTGGGTTCTTTTTTAAGACAATACAGCAACGTTTATTTACCTTGGTTCGAAGGCTACAGCCTTCACAGCCTTCGAGGCACCCGGCCTTTGAGGCTGCAGACCCCGAAATGAGACACGGCCACCTTGTTGTCTTTCTCTAGGTTAGTAGGAAGCAGCTCACCACATGGTGACCGACATAGGACACGTAGGACTCACAAAATACTAAGGGATGTTAATATTAATTTGGGTGTTTAGTTGGATTTCATTTTGTTTTAATTAAATATTTGTATTACCGCTCTCTCTTACACACCTTGTTGTCTTTGTTCAGATGAGGTCCCCAGGCAGTCCTAAGACACATCGGCTACTCCGTAGGTGAAACGGGCACGCTGGGGCCAAGGTGCCACACCAGCCGTCAATTGCTCACCGCGGAGCCACGCTAGCCAACCAAACACCTGGACCTCTAGTCGAGCCCTCTAAGTTTTTAACTTTTTAACAAACCCCTTAACAGACTTTCCCCACCCTTGTGACATGCTGATTCCCCCTTTAAATTAAAACTGCTGCGGCTTATTGTAAATAAAATCATTGAAACTAAAGTCTGTCTATAGTTCTCTGGTGATCGACAATATCTGCTGTCAAGGTCAAGCCCTTAGCGGCGTTACATGACAATAAAAATGTCTTAAATGTTATGTTGTGTGCAAGTGAGTGAAGTGACTTGGCCTGTAGGCTGGTAAGACAAGTGTTGAGTTTGTATTGCTTGATCAGGAATGTGAAACCATCATCTTTGTTTTCAAGTACAACTTAAAGTGTCCAACCACATGACTGACTCGTCTGGTGGTGACTGAGTGCATAGTGTATCAGCACAAGAATCTTGCCCATCTTAGCAGTTCTATTTGAAATGTGGTTGTGAGTGGAGTTTAGATTAATATTGTACAGGATGTGTTCATGGCAAATGACAATATGAAAGCCCTGATGTCTTAATCCATCAGAAGCCAAAAAGACACTGTAAAAGCCTTAGCAGTATGTGTTGGTATCGGTATCGGAACCCATCTTTCTTGCCCTGTTCCAGTGGGTTGTAGCTCTGTCATGTTGTATGTTTAGATGACAGGGATGACAGTGTGTTCTCCTGTTCTCTGGTCTGAACCTTCTCACAGTGACAGAGACTTATGCATGCTAAGTGAAAGATCTACCTGTGTATGTGTCTGTCCGCCTCACAGTCGCTCTGCTAAAAATACTCTCACATAAGCACTGACAGCAGCAAGTGTGAGGAGTACCAAACCAGCACAGTCATCAGATCTGCTCTTACAACGTAGCACTGCATGGTGTGTAAAACTGAAGATCCAAGCCAAAATGGATCTGAGCCAGTGACAGCCCTAAAAGGATTAAAGGGAGGTTGCATAACATTCTTAGACATGCTCTGTCACAGACTGTAAGAATAATATCAACAATGCACATGAGTGTGTTTACAGCACTGAAAACATGAGCAAAGATAAATGTAAGAAATCTAGGCACTGCATGGGCCTACTTCTCTTAAAATGGGATTAAACACCTAAACTGCCCACAAACACAATCAAATAGAGCTGCTAAACTGTATAGGGTCTGGAGGACTAAAGGTGAGAGTGAGGGGGGAGGAGGGGAAGGGTCTGGAGGACTAAAGCTTGGAAGAGTTCATTTTTGTACTTCTATGTTCCTGCATGTAACTGTAATTAGTTACATAAGTTACTGTTCCAGTGCCAATTGTCTCACTGCTGTCTCTGCTCCTTTTGTATACCAACAAACACATAAGAGCACGACATGGTCTGCAGTAGCTAAAGGTCTGCACTGTTTGACCATGCTCTGTGTTTGTCATTTATTGAGTTTTCATGTAAGCAGCCATGCTTGATTTGATATGGATGGTTTGCCAGATCTTCTGGCCAGATCTTCTTGTTCAGCTGTGACATACAATATTCTAGTAGAATGTTATGTTGTATGTCACGGCTGAATGAGCCACAATTAGAGGCACATCGGTAACTGCTTTAGGTGAGGTCAGTGCTGAGGGTGAGGTTGGAACTGTCAGCATGGTCCAGCATTGCGGCACTTTTTTCAACCATAACAGTTTTAACCATCCATCCATTTTCTTCTGCTTATCCGGGGCCGGGTTGCGAGGGCAACAGTCTAAGCAGGGACTCCCAGACTTCCTTCACCCCGGGCACTCCCTCCAGCTCTTCCGGGGGGACTCCAAGGTCTTCCCAGGCCAGCTGAGAGACATAGTCCCTCCAGCGTGTCCTGGGTCTTCCCCGGGACCGCCTCCTGGTGGGACATGCCTTGAACCGCCACCTTAACGTGGTGGAGGGGTTTGAGTGCTCGAATGATCCCGGGAGCAATGTTGTCGGGGGCTTCATGCCCCTGATAGGGTCACCCAAGGCAAACAGGTTCTGGGGGACGGGTCAAACTAAGAGCGGATCCGAAGCTCATATGATGAGAAACAGAGCAAGGCCAGTTATGTCACCCGGATTGGCGTTACCGGGGCCCCACCCTGGAGCCAGGCCTGGGGTGGGTGCTCGACAGCGAGGGTCTGGTGGCCGGGCCTTCCCCCACGGGGACCGGCCGGGCACAGCCCGAAGGAGCGATGTGGGGCCGTCCTCCTGTGGATCTCCGGATCTCCGGACATGGAGACTATCTCTGGGGACATGGAATGTCACCTTGCTGGTGGGGAAGGAGCCCGAGCTCGTGTGAGAGATTGAGCGTTACAGACTATATATAGTCAGCCTCACCTCCACGCACAGCTTGGGCTCTGGAACCCAACTTCTTGAGGGGGCCTGGACTCTCCATTTCACTGGCGTTGCCCGCGGGGAGCGGTGGCGGGCAGGTGTGGACCCTCTCCAGGTGGGTGGAGAGCCCCTGCCTCAAGTAGAGGAGTTCAAGTATCTCGGGGTTTTGTCCATGAGTGAGGCAGTTTTAACAGTTTTACATAATTGCCCTCTCATCAAAAACATACCTGGATTTGTAATTTCCTTCATTCACATTTGTTTAATTTAATTCTGTGGAGACAGAGACTTTCTGGGACAACTACGACCAGTAAATAGTATAAATAATAAATAGTAAATCATTTATTTGCCCAACCAGGATAATGACTGAACCGATATTTGGAAACCGACATGTGCTTCAAAGTTTTCATAAGTGGTGCCGATATCGGATACCAGTTTCTGATTGGTGTATCTCTATCTATGAGCCTTGGAAATCCCTGCACTGTGTTAACAAAGAATTTATGGCTCCATTAGCATACTAGTCACGTTTTCTTATTGTTGAAAACTGAACTGTAGACATTCCTCAAGTTATGAAACTTGAAATAAGCAGGGGCCAGGGTGACCAAGAGAATGTTTTAAAGCCTCAAGAATGTATAATGTCCACTATAAGTAGTTTTCAAGTAGCAATCCAATATATATATATATATATATATATATATATATATATATATATATATATATATATATATATATATATATATATATATATATATAATATTTATTATTTATCGATTAGCTAACCACAAATTGTCCATTTGATCCCAATTCTGTATTAGAAAACTAGACTGTTGATGAATGCATTCAGCTGTTACCTTTTTCCAGTGACCAGTCATAAGCAGACCACAAATCAATAGTAATGACTGTTTACAGAATCCAGTTGGCGTGTACATCTTGAGAATCCATGCGTGGGTTTGCATTGATCTGTTTCTCATTAAAATCACTTGTAGCAGTGAAGCAGGAGGTAAACAGCTCCAAGTGATCACAGGCTGCAGGGGAGGCTCTGAGCACAGCTGCCAAAACCTACAGTAGTTCACTTAGCTCCACATGACTCCTGAAAAGATACCAGTGACTAGATCTGATTTTAAAATGACATATTATTCAATAACATTTTGTGCTGCCGATGCTGTTCCACCAGCTCTTGCCATTTTCTAAATTAATAAGCTCAGCAATGCACAAAAAGACATTCGATAATCTCAAGTTTGTGGTGTTGTGAGGCGCGGCTAAAGCTAGCGTCATGTTTTTAGTCTTCAAGTGAGTGCTGTACAACAGGAAACATCTATTGCTAATGTTTTGTTAAGTATCAGCTTAACTTTTAACTCAGACTGCCCCAGTCCAGCTGTGACTGCAGTGTGGGAGCAGTGCAAGTGCGAGTCTGAGTGTGACGCTCACACTTAGAGCGGAGCTGTTGTGGTCACCTCCTTTAGAAGCTACATGCAACAGACCATTTATTAAGTAAAAAGGCTGGCAAGGCTGCAAAGTAAATGAAAGGAAACAAGAGAAGCTCAGAGTGTCCTCGGTGCACCGCAGAGCTGCTGGTGGACAGGCCCTGGATTCATACCGTTAAGAGTCCATTTACGCCACAGTCAACCGCAAACCTTCTCCTCAGGTGGGTCCTTTTCTCCTCTCCTCTCAAAGATCTCTTAGTAAAATAATACTGATTTTCATAATTCATCAGACTGGAGAATATCAGTCCATCAACCCAAAGGTTGTAACAGACATGATTTGACTTAAAACCAAAAAAAGCTCAAAGTCGAATGATTTTGTAAATTTTTGTATGAAATGTATTTTTTACCAAAATGACTATCAGGAGATGCTTTGTCTTGAAGCATCTTGAGTCCTAATATGTGCAGAAGCTCTTCTTAGTTTCAGTTACAGAACATACTGAAATCTGCTTAGAATGAGATACTAGGACACTACTAATACTAATCCAGGCATCCAGGCAAAATGTGGGCCTTAGTGGTGTAAAGATGGACAAGGTACAAAGCTGAGGCACATTGACTGATGATTGAAAGATCTTTCTTACATAAGGCAGGACCCCAGCGCGTTTTGACTAACTGGGTTGTCTCTGGGCATGAGTGTTTTTATCTCTCTTCTTTATCCAGGTATATTGTTGATGAGCAAACATTGATTCTTTGCACTGTGAGTCAAGGTCAATTACAATAGTGCTTGCTTTGCTCTTTGTATTTCTATAATTTCATGTTTTAGTATTTGAACTTCAGGTATAGACTTGTCCGGCTTAATATGTCTCTTGCCTTCTATATTACATGTTCATTTCATGGTATTTTGCTGAACCTATCAATAAACAATCATTTCATTTACAGCCTCCATCGCTGACCCTCCGTGAAACGCCCCATAAGCTCTGCTCCTATGGCTTGTGTTAATAGTCACCGTGACAGAAGTTATGTGGGCGTGCGGATGGATGGATGTTTCCGCTAACAGCTTCAATTTAGCCTCCTAAAACTGGAAGGGTCATTACACCCGGGTCTGGCCCAGCAATCATCCAGCCACCATACCCATTACTCTGTGGATAGAATCTTTACCCAATCTCCATCGGCACCCGCCCCTCCAGATCACTGCACCATGAAGGAACACACGGACACTGGTGCATACACATGCCGCCTGATGATATTTTCATGGTAACTTTCTCAATTATCTTTTATGACCATAATTTCGGTTTTATGTTTGGACTTTTTATTTTTCGTAATCGCGACTCCTCCGTAAATGCTTGATAGCCATGGACCACTCCTCACCTCGGCAGAAGTCCAGTGTCAGGAGTCTAAACAGATTGCTCATTGGGCCGGTTAACCTTCTCATCCCATAAAAAGTCTAATTGGTTTACTATGGAGGAGGTTTTTTACACGCTCACCATAATCCCTCAGTATAATGAATGTGGTCGGATCAATGCGGTGTCTAGCAGAGCCTCCTCAGTCAGGGGTGGACAGGAGCAGCTGGCCTTCACAGGGGCAGGGGCAGGGAGGCGGCTGGGGTCAGCACTGGTGTCAGACCACTTAGACAGCAGATTTTCGCAAACACTCTAGATTTCTTTGTTCTATCTGCCAGGACATACATATTCAGGTTGTCTCCATCTTTGAAAGCTTGGTTTCACAGTGTGACCCTAACCCAGTGTGTTATACAATAAAACACTCCATAACATATGATTAGATGCAGACAGTACACAGCAGACTCATTTTGACTTCAAGAGCTGCTTATACAATATATCTTTACTTGGGCAAGACGTTTTTTTGCTCAAATAGAAGGAAAAACATCTGGTACAGGCTTGTGAAGGAGACATATTATATAAAATGTTCTTTCGTGAGCTTTTAACTATATTATAACAATGTTCCTTCATCAGAATAATTTTCCTCAAGGGTTTATTTTGAGTCATTCATTCATGTTTGAGTAATCCTGCATGTTTGAGTATGTATGTTTTGTCCTGCATTGCAGTTTTCAGCCCCCTGTCTCCACCCACTGCTCTGTGGCTCTGTGAAATATACTCCAGGTCATTTCTTGATTTGGAACCTTACCCGATTTGTCACTATTTTTTCAAACTGAGCATGCCCAGATACTTACAGTAACCATACTTATGACAAATCAAATTTCTGAGATTTGTTCAGTCACATTTACTCTTGCAATATGAAATGTTCTACTGATAAAAAAAGTCCATGTAACGTATGTATTTTAACTGTTAAGAAATGTTAGAAAACAGAGCAGAGTCAAGACTGACTTCATAATTAAAATGTCAAATACAATCCTTTTTGTTTTTATTTCCAAAAAAATAAAAAATAAACAAAAAACGTAAAGGTTCTATCTTATGCAAAACTGACTCATGTGAGCTTTGAGTCATGTTCTAATGCAGTTACCACCTCAAAAAACATACCCGGACTTGTGTTTCATTCACACATGTTTGAGTAATACTTTATTATCAGTCTGTCTACATCTCCAAAGCTTAAAATGCTCTGTTCCACCTTGTGATGTGATAAGGCGGTACTTTTCAAGTTAACAGCTCCTTTTACCTTTAGTTCAGGAAAGACTGGCAATTCCAGGACTGAAGTTATCCAAATGATTTTAGTGAAGGTGTATGGAGTTTAAAAACACACTGGAGCACTCCCTGTAATATCACGTGACATCACCAGGTGGACCAGAGTGTTTTCTGTTTGAGAAACGAACACAGCCTAAATATGCAGGGCTTGTGTGTTAAAACATGTGTGAATGAAACACAATGACAACTCCGGGTATTTTTCCAGAAAATAGCGGAGTATGGGCTGTTTAAAAGGTGCCAAATCCGGTAATGACATACGTATAGGGTTAAAAAAATGTAGCCATGCTTTTTTTTTTTTTTCCCACAATTAAATTTTCCTGTAGAGTCTATCATCTCATTTGCACTTCTGAACAGGAAGTCAATGATTCATGTTGAGCTAGATCAGACTATATAGGTAAGTCTGCCTGATATAGAGAAACAACAAAATATTTGTCATAATAGATGAATATGCCTGACCTCGGAAGTCAATGGGACTGCTTCTATTATTAAGCCGTTTACAGTGAACAAAATGTAAAATAATGAACTGTCTTGTGCTTTAATACTAAAGACCCAGTAAAAAACATGTCTTCTTTAAAGTCCATTTATCTTCATCAGCCAATGCTCATTATGACTGCACCCCGTTTACAGATACACTGTAAAAGCAATAGTCAAAATAAGACAGCTTTGCACTCCATATAAATGTCTCCATATAAATCATTTCTATGTCTATCTAGCCATAAATCAGGAAGAGAGGCTGTTGTGCGGTTTGTGACAAGCAAAGGCCTCTGAAAGTTGTGACAGTCATAAACTCAACATGGTGAATCATTAGGATGCTAGGGTGTTGGGAAAGTGAGAAGTAAGTTTGGTGCACAGCAAACAGTTTCAAATGAACTAGCTGTGCTCCATGATATCAGAAACAGAGCCTTGCTTTCAATGTATAGCTAAATAACACAAATTCAAATGCTTCCAACTTTGCATATTGTTAATTATACTTTTTCTTAACATGGGAAAAAAACAGCTCTGGTCATTCACTTTTCTCAGATTGTACTCGGATTAGGAAAAGTGTTTAGAAATTATCAGCATCACTAACTTCTTTTAGATGAAGGTAAGATGGAACATCAAGCGTGTTACAGATATTAGTTTTCACACACCTGTTAGCCTCCACGATGTCTTTGAACTTTTATGTTTAGAATATTTCGGAGTCTTGAGGGCAAAATGAATGGGAAATTTACTTCTGGAGCCAGGGGGTCAATGTTAAGCTCCATAGGAACAAGGCAGTGCCATCTTACCCTCACCTAAAACAAGTTAGTATCATGCTGACAACAGTTATGCTACTAATTTGCTTTACTCACCAAATCAAGTGTACTTCCAGAACCAGAGTGGACTGAAGTGGGTGGTACTATTGAGAATAATTTGAAAATAATTTTTGGTAATACAAACAACATGCAATTGCTTACAAGTCTCAAACATCAGTGTATCATGGTGTGTCTCCTTTAATAATTTCTTTTCTATTAGCCTTGTTTGTGGTGGGGTCCTCGCAGAGATATTGCCGACTCCACAGAAATCCCGGCCTGATGCTTCCAGCGTATTGTTTGTGAAGGTGAAGGTCAGCGGCTGGGGTCAGAGGTTAAGTTTAGGTGCATGTGTGAGGGTGAAGGCTTAAGGTCACAGGGTCAGGGGGTATAATAGGATCCTCTCTGTGGCATATGGATCTATGATTGTCCAAACAAACCGTCCCTGGAGACCTACAAGCGACACGGCAGACCAACCATGCTGTTCACTCTCAACACCATACTGTCCACACTCTCAACAGGACCGTGTTCCATGTGACTGGAGAAATTCATCTTACAACAAGAATGCCCTCTTGGGTAAGGATGTGTTTTTCTGGTGTAAACAACAAAGAGGATCATGAATCTGAAATGTAAAGTCAGAAGGATTTATTGATTCTCTATAGGTAAAGTGAATGGTAAAAAGTGAACAGCATAGCTATGGGCTCTCCAGAAAGTGTGTTTGTAAAGGAGGATCTTCTGGTCTGCAGAGCGTTATCGGCAGGGCCACAGGAGCTCACAGTCCTGTCATGAGTCCAAGCATCAATGTACTGTATTATATTCTCTGTGCATGCAACTTACTTATATTCACTGTTATTAACTTCAGCATTAGTACATCAAGATAAAAGTTTAACAGTAAAGTGCACTGCTAAATGCAGATATCATTGTTAATCACTTATTATTACTATTTTAACACAGGTAAAGTGTCTTACTCAAGGCCATAAGAAAGGACACAACAACTTACAGTAATACTATATTCATACATAGTTACATAGTCCTGACAAAATAAAGGCTGACAATGTGCACTTTTCACCAACACCAATTACAAAATCATGCTAAAACATGGGTGAAGTGTCTTGCCCAACAACAACAGTATACAATGAGAGTAACAGGAATCTACCGCTAGTGGCTACCATTTTGTCTCTATGGGCTTGTTTGAGATGAGATTGAGATTGAGACATTGAGATGAGCTAAAACTGCACAGATGTGATCAGTGTCGCTCAGTGTGGATGTGAACACTGTGCACTCTGGTTAGATGCATGTCCCACTTGCTTTAGGGTCACAGTACATTGGTAATGGTGCAATGCCATAAAGTAATGTGCGCCTTTTGGTGAACAGTTTATTTCTATACACTTTATGTGGATAATGTGTAAAAAGGAGAATGTAAATGACTTCCAGAAAGTCTTTACAAGTTAAATGTCATTTCTTCAGAGTAATATGTCTTGCATATATTAGTATTTACATATAGTTTAATTAAAATATCATCTTTCATCTCAGTATCAAGACATTTAGGAAACAGAACTTGGTCTTGGTTGGAATGCATTCCTTTGGAAGGGGGGTCACATCATTAACTTCTGCAGTTTTTCTCACATCGATGATGCAGGTGAGACACAGTTCATCTCAAACAAGCTTCATTCGAACTACCGTCATTAGCATGTTTGCTTTTATTGTCGCATGGGGCTTTGCCTACTGAACTCGGTGATTCAAATTCTGCTTCTGTCAGTCCATTGTTATGATTTGAATGGTGGCCCTTGCAGACGCAGCGGTCTCTTGCTCTTCCAATAGTGCGGTGTTTTGTTAGTTAAAAATGTGTTTGTCTGAATGTTTTTCTCGTCAGTCTATGTTGGACTATAAGAACAGTCGACAGGCACTGTTAGAGATTGGGTTAAGGTTACTCAACCCTTACCCTAACCATCAGGGAAGCAAAAAAGGAGTACACAAACAAGATAACCTCCCACTTCAAAGACAGCAGAGATGCACAGAGCCTATGGCAGGGCATCCAGGCTATCACGGACTACAAGCCCTCACCACAGAGCTGCGAGAGCAACACCTCTCTGCTCAATGACCTGAACAGCTTCTTTGCACGCTTTGAAGCACAAAACAACACCCACCCACAGAAAACCACACCCCCTCTCCATGACCAGACTCTATACCTGTCTCCCACCAGTGTGAAGAGGACACTCACCACTATCAACCCATGCAAAGCAGCAGGTCCAGACAACATCCCAGGTCTTGTGCTGAAGAATTGCGCAGAGGAGCTAAAGGATGTCTGTACAGACATCTTCAACACCTTTTTGGAGCAAGCCATCCTGTTTCAACAACTATCGCCCTGTGGCACTGACGCCCATCATCATGAAGTGCTTTGAACGGCTAGTCGTGTCTCACATCAGATCCACATCAGTGTGGACCTCTCCTGGACCACCAACACTGCATCACTGATGAAGAAAGCCCAGCAGTGCCTCTACTATCTACTTTTGCATTTATTATTTCTTTATTACACATGGGATAGTGAGAAACATAATTTTGATTCTTTGTATGATCTTTGTATGAGAATTGACAATAAACTTTGAACTTGCAGATTGTCATCGTCTCCTTGTCCTTGATGTACCTGGTATGTGGGGACACAAATGGGTCATGTTTATGAAATTAGAAATAGAAATTCTACATATCCTCACTTTTAGCATGGTCTGTCCTAACCAAATCAGCAAATGAGAAAAAAAACAAAACACATATTATGCAATTTAGCTTTTTTGACCTTTTAACCTTATTATACTGTTGTCCCCTCATCAAAACTTTGCTTCATTCACGCTTGTTTCATTGATCCAAAGGCATCTTCCTGGAGCCCTCAAATAAGCTCTGTTCACATTCATTCAAATAATTTCCCTTGTGGATCAATAAAGTTTGTCTAAGTCAAAGTCTAAGGCCCAATCCCAATTCTCCCCCTTAGCCCTCTGTCTTTGTCTTAGTCCTACCCCTTAGCCCTACCCCTCTGTCTTTAAACAGAGGGGTAAGGCAAAGGGGTGTGTTTTAAACCCTTAGAAATGGGACACCCCTTTGCAGTCGCAACAATATGACATTATTTTTAAAGTTTTGAAGTATGGTGCTCCTTTTGAGTTTGTTTTAAATGAACTTTGCAAAAAGTCAATTTTTTTTTTAATTTTTTAATTTGTTAAAATTACTATACTCTGTACAACATATGTAAATCAAATTTGAATCAACTGTAACACAAAATTAAAATGCTGCAGAGGTGAATGGAGTTGTAGAGGATGCCTGGTACACACAAAAAAGAAAACAAAATTAATACATAGTCATAAACATATATAGTTGTTCTGGTACCTACAAATATTATAGAATGTAATATACCTTATATTTTATTTTCAAATTCTCCCACTTTTCTGAAGCTCCAACAAGTCCAGCCTCCTACAAGAAATTTCTAAACAAAATACAAATGTGATTAATAACATGTCATTAAATAGGGGATAATTTACAAGGCGAAACAAAACAATAATATTTTAGGCCATTCATGTTCGTAATACTTTACACATTCTACCGTAACATGTGTATAGTTCTAAAAGCGCATGAGACGAGTTACGAGGCGAAATGAAAACATATACAGATACAGCGATATATTTGACACATTCTAGTCTAACATATATGCGTATATAGTTCTTTTAGGCCATGCATGTTCGTAATACTTTACACATTCTACCGTAACATGCGTATAGTTCTAACCGGGCATGTTACGATAAGCCGTATATGTCAGAAAGCGTAAATGCAGGCGCCATGAGTATACCTACAACTTTTCAAAAGTTACTACAGTTTTATACAACTTTTTATGAGGTTCTTGAGTGCAAATACTCACATTTGTCCAATTTCTTCCCGATTGCTCGACACTTCCCGATTTCCGTGTTGCTTTTTGCTCCGACTTGCATTAAGCCACGCCTATCCCCTTTGCACAAAGGGTGCATCTGCAAAAGCTCTGCGCAGAGGGGTAGAACAGCCCTTCCCCTTAGCCCTCGCACTTACAGAAAAGAGTATTGGGATACCCCTCTGTCTCTCGTGAACGCGCACAACAGAGGGGTAGGGCTAAGACAGAGGGCTAAGGGGGAGAATTGAGACGCAGCCTTAGTCTTGTCTGGATTGTTCCATCACAGTTAAAAATCTGTTTTTTAAGCCCATGAATTGTCACAGACTCGTTCTGTGGTCAAACTATGTTCACAAAGAAGACATGGCTCTATTAGTATAGCATTCATGTTTACTAAGGGCTTCATTTGTTTATTTTCTCATTGTTCATTTCCATTATTTTAAAAAAGACAATGTGAGATACTAATCCAAAGCATGTTTAAAAGTGAATTAAAGCCACACAAATGCGTAACGTGTCCTTTAATTGACAAATAAACATATAATTAGCTGTGCCTGAATGGACAGACGTACTAATAGAAATTGTATTCTCCCAGTGCAGCCCCCTCCCTTCAGTCTGACTGCAGAGCCGCAGTGTGTCCAAGGCATGTGTGTGCATACTAACATGGACTTCCCTCTGCCTCCTAACCCCTGGCTCCTACCTCCTTGCCTCCTCCTGCTGCTCTGGAGAAGGAGGGAGCATAAGCGGTGAGCAGTTATTAAAGTTGATAGAGACAGATGGCCCCTGTTGTTTACATGGTAGACTGAATGAACAGGCGATCAGCTGTGACACCCCGCAGAGGAGGCCTGAGAAGATTTGAAAACGAACCAGGATTAGAAAGAGTGGGCTTAAGTGAGGACCAGCGCAGTGTACGGGAGAGGGGTTAGGACCATCTATCATCATCTGGGCTACACAAGTGAGGCCAGCGTTTAATTCTTTATAAGGTGAGTTCTAATGAGTAAAGAGCTCATACATGCACTAGTTGTAGGAGGGGCACTAGCTGTACTGTGAGGCTCATACATGGAGTGATGTAGACTTGTCATTAAAGAGGGGCTATTATTTCTACAGGGTATTGCTAACAATACCCTGCTAACATATAACCTATTTAGATCACCATGTTATCTTTTATTGTTTGGAAAATGCTATTCACCAAAAACAACATATTAAATTAAATTAGTTTCAGTTTAGTCTCCCCTGGCCTTTCTCCCTGTGCAAAGGTCACTCCCCCTTCAGAATTATTGCTGCATCTTAAACTGAACAATGTTGCCACATTGCCACATGCACATTTTAAATCTACTGATACAAGTACATTCATAGGTCTGTATGATGTTTTATGAAGAGATATGCCTGTGGATTTGATACATTATATGAACGTGGATTTGAATGATATAGATGATATATAGGTTTAGCTACACATTACAGATTGATGGAAATGTTTCCTTAATTTCTCCAACTGACAAGACTCAGTCATAACGACAGAAAACTTAAAGCTGTGTAACGCAATATGGTGATAATCAGTTAATGAAAAGAGCTCACGGCAGATCTGTATTTTCTTTATGTCCTGAAATATGAGTTCTTCTTGGCTAATTAGCTGTAGTGCAAGCAAATGGGATCGTCTGGTCGTCTATCTGGTGGAAGCTGGATGGATACTAGAATTTTAACTTGTTGCAAAGACAGAACAATATCACACCTGAGTGGAGCCCATCACACTGATATGCATCAAGTTTAGTTTGTGTTCACTGAATTTAACTCTCCAACCTCCAGGCTCTTGGTCAAAAGAACATAAGCTCATGCTGCTTTACAAGTGAGTGCTATGGATTCAATGTAATGCAGATGTCCACTCTGAATGCTAATGTATACACCAGCCCCATGTTAATGCTAGGATTATTTACTATCCCATGTCCTGTGGGTGATGTCTTTTTCAGATCTCATTTTCAGAAAAACAGTACATTGATCCCACTGTTTGCTGACTTCATTGTAGACGCTCCGCTGACAATAGGCAGTGCTGTGTAAATTCCAAGTTTGTCCTGATCCCAAACTCATAATGAATAGATATTTCCCACCGTGCCATGCTGCTCTGTCAGAGGTGACATTGATATGCATACATCTCAGCGGGGCCTGTGTCCATTTCCCCAGCGTTATTCAAATGTGCGAGAGTGCGCAGGGCGAGGGATGATAAGTGCGCACTGTTTGGAGAGAAAATGACAGATCACGTCTCATTTCAGAGCCCATTATTCCACACAAGCACACAAAAAACTGGGTCTAGTCCACCGATTCTGCTGCTGTCCGCTTGCTCACTGAGAATACCAGAAGATTTACCTTTTTATCTGAGATGGTGAAAGATTTTAGCCTGTGCATCAGTGTATGAAAGGGCCTGACAAAGCAGCTGAATGGCCAAGTGGTCCTTTATATATATATATATATATATATATATATATATATATATATATATATATATATATATATATATATATATATATATATATATATACCCCGTATTTTCCGGACTATAAGCCGCTACTTTTTTCTCACACTTTGAACCCTGCGGCTTATACACCGATGCGGCTCATATATGGACGGATTATTCGTCTATGAACACAGCGGATGCGCGCGCAGCTTGAGTGCAGAAAGCGCCGCTGTCTGTGCAGTGAACATGGGTTAGGGTTAGTTAGAACACTCGCTAGCGCTGTTGTCAGCACTAAAACAGTTTATCGCTGCGTGATAAAGTAAGTTCTGCTGCTAAATGAACATTAGTGAGTGGGATACATCTTAATGACCCGTATGTGTTAAATGCAGGTGAGGCGTAAATGACGAGACGAAGCGTCTCAAACTTCAGTAGCTGGACATCCACTCATACATGATCGATACAACTAACCCCGACCCCCGGGAGAGCCTGAAATCTGCTGAAATCCTACAAGACACTTGACATGATCCCAGACAGGACAGCGGCTCTTTCTGCTCGAGACATGCGCTGTAGAGCGCCAAGTGACGGGGCGCAAGAGCGAGACAGACAGGTGAAGAGATGATGTGCTGAGGAAGATGCTCGTTTGATTTTGTTTTGAACAGTTAGTTTGTGCTTCATGCACACACCCTCCTCATGGAAAACATACGAAGAAATGCATATGATGCAGCTTTGAAGTTAAAGACAATTGATCTGTCTGTCAAAGAAGGAAACAGAGCTGCTGCACGTGAGCGCGGCATCGATGAGTCGATGGTGAGACGTTGGCGACGGCAGCCTGACGAACTGACTCAATGCAAAAAGACGACAAAAGCTTTCAGAGGCAATACAAGCAGATGCTCGGAACTTGAAAACTTCTTGAAGACGTGGACAGCTGCGGCTTATAGACAGGTGCGGCCTATATATGTACAAAAATAAAATTCTTTGAAAATTTAGTTGATGCGGCTTATATTCAGGTGCGCTCAATAGTCCGGAAATTACGGTGTATATATATATATATATATATGTAAAGGACTAGGTAGAAGACGTACTCCTCATGCACCGTTACCATCCTGTGTGACTAAACCTTTCAGTTGCAGGACACAATAGTTGGCAGTAATCAAAGGAAAGGAAGGACAAAGATTACTATGTTCCAGCTCTGTGATGACAGGGTGCGGAGGTGTTCTGTGGAGGCTTTTCTTGGCACAGGGAGTCTATTTCTGTCCAGATGAAGAGCGATAAACGGTAAAAATGTGACAATTATTGTTTGGCTGAGACAGTGCTCTGCTCTACTGTAGTAATGAGACAGAGGAGTCTGGCTGACCTGTGATTCTACCTCCCAGTTAGACAGCTCTACTAAGTTTAGCTTTGTGTATTACAAATAGGTAATAGTAACTGGACAAAAGCCAGACTGGTGTAACAGTGCTAATGTTTAAAGTGGAAATATTTCCTTTCTACTTACTAAGCACTCCTCCATCAAAACTTTCAAATATGAAGTTTGAACAGTAGAATCATAACCTTTTATCTAGCCCAAGCAGCTCCATGCTAACCTTTGACCCAGGTAGATTCCGAATGGGCAAAGGGGACCACACCAGATCCACTACCAGATCTTTTTGCAGGCCCAAGTTCCCACTGCCCCAGTCACTCCCTGATAGACTGCTAATGTTTAGTGTTTTCTCACTTTTACTGATGCTGTTTGACATAAGACTTTCCCTGAGCTGCAGCCCCAGTTGCCAGATACCATACTTTAGACCCTTCCCAATCTAGGCTTCTTGACAGACTCTGATTTTGCACAGCACAGCCACTTAATTAGCATCATTTGGTTTATTACTAGCATCACTGCCAGGGTAACAAAAGCTCTGATTGTTCAACTCAGTGTTGTTGCAAGTGAACTGTCTCCATCTACTTCAAACAAATGGTGGCAAATATGGAAAAAAGTTAAAGACTTAAGAATTAAATTTTACTCCTACATTTAGTTTTTATCCTTCTATGCTTAACTGCTGCTCATGCAGGACTTGGGGTGTCCTGGGTGGAGCATGTTTCACAGTGACATTTCTAAAAGTGAATGCTTTGCCAAAGTTTTCAGACAACCCACCAATATCATGCGAACAAGTAGTTCTGAAATAGTCAAGTAGACTACAATACACTTGATGTCTGACATTACCAAACCATTTATTTCTACATCTTTTAAATCTTTGTGTGATGAGAGTGATAGCAAAACCAAGCATTTGTCGTCTCATTCTCCACAGTAAATCACATTTGGTGCTCATTGCCCATGAATAAAATTTGGGTTGCAACATAGGCTGTCAACATTAGTTGACATGCCATGTTTTTTAACACGGCATTATTCAGTGCATCTAAGTCTGGTTTATTATTTATCTACTGTATGTAACCCGGATAAAAATCCATGTGTTAAAAGTATGTTTGCAATTCATTTCATTATTCATTAAAATATATATAGTTAATGTTATGGTTAAAAACATGTTTTTCGAAACTAGAAGAGGATTATAAATATTAATGTTTTATTTACAATTTTGTACAAGGGTAAAGAGATGTAGTCTGTGGAAGTATCGCGAGTTCTGGTGTGAAGGTGTGTGGTAGAGAGAGATCTGGCGGGGATGCCCGGGAGACAGGGTTTAGCTAATGTTGTCTCGGATTTTTGTATTGTTGAGTAAGATTTTGGTCAAATAAGTGTGGTTTGTCTTCAAGATAATTCACCGTGAGGACCACTTTGTGATTTGCGGGCAGAGACAGGGCTAGTTTCAACGCGAAACTTGTGGACTGTGAATTAGCCGTTTATTACAAGCTAACAGAGAAACCCACCTCGACAAAGTGACTGTAGGCTGCGGTTCGCCAACCACGCGGTGCCGGGGAGCTTACAGTGGATTGTTGCCGGACTGGACAACGTGGGACAGACCCCAGACAGTGCTCCAAGTGCCCGCGACGCTCAGAGTACCTCTGGCTACGTGGGATACGGAGGACGAGACGCTCTGGATCGGGTGTGGACCACGCACCTGCATCGCCGTGAGAGATACGCTGTGACCCGGTGCGCCGAGCTGCTTAGTCGGAAGAGACGAGGACGCTGCGGAACGGGATCGGACGGTTCTTTTGGGATTACTACGTTTACCCAAGGTACTCTGTTTTTCTTTTATTTGGCTCACTGAGTGAAGTGACCGGGAGTTTTTGGTCACAACGTACCCGAGCATCGATACAGGCCTGCAACGTAGGGTGTATTTAGATGCCGGCATTAGGACAAATTGATAGATTTGCTGTACATTTGTGTGGAGCTTGAAAGTTTGTAAACCTGTACTTTTATTTTATTTTTCATTATTAAAGGGAGGGTTATTGTTCAAGTACAGTGTGTCTGGTGTTAATTTGGTCCTCAGTAGACTATTTACTTCAGTAATATATATATATATATATATATATATATATATATATATATATATATATATATATATATATATATATATATATATATATATATATATATACATATATTAGGCAGATAAATTAAGTCATCTTTTTAGTTTGAGTGTTGTCATACCTGGATATGTATAAAGTGAACTTGTACTACTATTCCCATAATACTGCCAAAGTAAAAACCTTGAAGCTAAGGTACCTGATGATATTTATTGAATTGTGTCTAACTTGTCCATAGCGCTCACTAACGTTTTAGCCCTTTATCACTAATATTTAATGGTGAAGTGAAACATACTGCTATGGAGACATGCAAGTGATGCTTTCAGTGCTTACTTCCAGGTCTGAGCAATCTCATGTAGTCACAAATGCTGCTTTTTCTTCCTTTAGCGCTAAACACAAAATTTACTCATTTACAGAAAAGTTTGTAATGGACAGTATGGCAAAAGGAGAAATTCAATTTGTCAAATGGACAAAAGTTTATTTGGTCAAATAACAAATTGACAAACTGACAAATTGAATTTTTCCTTTTGCCATGGATTCGACTTGGACGACTGAGGGATTCTACACACACTGGACAGTATGGTCGGACAGTACTGGGGTTTTTTCTTCTATCTGTCTTCCAAACATCTATGGCGGCTCAAACCTGCGCACAGAGGAGGAGATGGTTAAGTCTCCCACAGAAGGTGCTGGGGTGGATCTCTGATGATGGACACTGTGGTGGGACTGGAGTCAGTTGTTTTTCTACATGCTGCTCTTATGAAGACAGTGAGGCAATGGGCTTGGGGGATATGCAGACCCCTGCCCCTCCTCATCTTATGCTAATCCCCAATGACTCTTCATCACACACACACATATCCGAATGAGTCTGTAGTGGAGCAGAAAAACACCAGTACCAGAGCGTCACACTGGAGACCCCATGAAAGACATCAGCTCAGTGGGATTACATGTGTTCATTCTCTGGAACACCAAGTCTATGGTGAAGGTCCATGTATTTAACATTAAGGATCTCAACTCTCAATATATTTGGAACAATGTATTTTTATTTGCACTTTCTTTTATATTACTATGTGGCCTAATCTCTCAGTGGTCCAGGTATGCTCCACAGTGGTTCATGGGCGTATACAAGTGTGTGTGGTTTAAGATCATTTTAAAGCTATTCAGGAAAGGTTCATGTCTGTCCTGTGAATGTAACTTTTTAGTATTGATACTTGTTCAAATGTGCATGTAGTTTTGATACTAGTTTAAGTATCAATTAGTATCTGGTTTTCGATACTTTTGACCATCATAGTACAGTGCAGTGGGCATGTATCCGTGGCGGTAAATCGTAACAATAAGATAAGATAAGATAAGATATGCCTTTATTAGTCCCACAGTGGGGAAATTCCAGTGTTGCAACGCACAGTTCAAGAACAGCAGGAAAATGGAACATGCAATAAAACAAGATAATAGATAATGGCTAAAAAAATAATAATTTAGAAATAGACTTAAAGATAGACTCTAATTTTGTTCCGGTGGAGCAAAAATATAAAATACAAAACATAAAATATAAAATACCAAAAAAAAAAAAAAAAAAAGACGTCTTGAATAAAGATTACTCAAACATGCACGAATCACTACAAATATAACTTTATGAGGGTAAATGAGAAGGGAAAACTATTACTAATCTCTGTAAAGTCTATTTTGTACTATACACTTATAATATATTGTCAGTCGTCAAGAGACTATTCATCATGCATTTGACCTGAGCAGAGTTGCATCAGTTTTAGTGGACTTTAAGTTCACATTTTAAGATAGGCTCAGCTAAATTATACATAGACTTCGCTGTATATAAATCCAGTGGTGCCAAGTGTCTGCTGCTTAAAATGCTTCAGAATATAGTCCCTCTAACCCACAATGACCCCAATTCACTACTGAAGCGCTCAAGTGTCAGAAAGTGCCCGAAGAATCCATCAAAACCGCTGAAATATGAGCCTGGAAAATGCATGGAATTCTGGTAGGCTGTAAACAGGTGCTGGTAGGAGGGGGGTGTCAGGTATTGTCCGTGCCGCGGTACTCATCCTGGGCCCATTTGTCAGCGCTGTCGCCTCCCCCTCCGCGGTTCATTCGTCTGTGTGTCTCTTCATCCCAGGCTCCATCGGTCCACCCGCGCCCGTTGCACACAGGCTCCCATCGGTCATGCCCTGCCCCCTGCCTCTTCTTATACAATCTGTCCCCAAGCGGCCAACGCTCCGGAGGGCAGGGTTTGAGAGGTGCACAGGCTCTGGATGAATGTGAGGTCATTTCACTAGAATACATCTTCTCAGCTGACATGGGCATCATTAAGGATTAGTGTTAGAGCTTTTGGCAGCTTTGGAGAGTTCAGATTTTTGATAACTCAGATACTGTTATACTAATATTATACGTGGATTAATATATGAAGCAGAAAATTCAGAATACTTATTTTGGAGTTGCTGTATTCTGCTACACTTCTTCTTTCATTTGGTGATTTAGGTTTCAAAATTCACAGTATTACTAAAAGAAACTTGCCTGGCAATTCCAGAATGACATCTGTCTGTATTTTTTATAAAAGAGAAATATCATTCTGGTCACCAGTTCCTCTGTTGTGACAGATCTGAAATGAAGGAATTTGATTCTGCAGAAATCTGCCATGTTTTTCAGTTTGCTGTGATATGTTTTCCTTATTTTTCCCTTATAAGCAGCCATGTTTGTTTTGATACTGATGAACCATGCATGTCTCTGATTGACTAATTCACCTGTCAATCACGCCCATCTGAACTCGGGGAGCTTTACCAGTGACCAGAGCCATATCCCAGGCAAGAGAAAAAACATCACACTGCTCTTATGGTGAGAGCATATGCAATTTTCCATTATCTAATTAATAATACCGTGCAACAACAAAGTTTTTTAATCCCATGTGGCTCTTACATATAATATATGTAAGTTGTAAATAGAATATTTTACAACTTAAAGTTAAAACATTTCAGGCATTCAGAATGCAGTCCTCTGATCTGACTATGTACAAATTTTAACATTCACAATTTTATTCTGTGTCCCGATTGTTTGTTAGGAGTACTACAAGACGGTTTTGTTGTGTATTTTTGTTGCTGATAAAAATGAGAATGCAGAGAAACCCAGCTCCAGGAATTGAAGACAGGACCTTCTCGCTGATAATAAAGAGGCTAGGATCAAATCTTCATCACAACACATCATCATTTTAGAACTGGATTTTTTAACCATCATCAGTTTTAGTAATTGTGATATATTGTAATATTATCTAGAACTAAACCTGGACTTGAACAGGACTCTAGTACTAGAGTCTAGTACTCAGGACGAAACTGGCTGGCCATGTGTTAACCAGCACACCAGAGGGAAATAGAGGGAAAACCTGCAAATTCAACACAGAAATCTCCTCAGCATTTGTGATACCCAAATGTACTTTCTAGCTGTAACTCTCTTTTCCATTTCCAACCATACATAAGTAGAAAATGTCCCCTAGGCTAGAGCTGTATTCCATTTCGGACAACAGCTTCCCTCCCACTTCAATCCCACATGTTCGGAGTCTTTCTGCAACAAATCCATGTCGCGTGTCTCTTCTTGTCCAGCATTCCGAGCAGCATTCCTCCTCTACAGACAGTAGAGGTACAAGTGTGATTTTCTGGTTCACAGCTCTTCCACCTCCTCCCCCACTCCAATTCTCCACTTAACCGCCGACTCCTTCTCTCCTCCAACTTTTAACACGGCGAAATTGCTCTTTGTCTGAGCTGGGCCCTATTAGGAAACAAATTCAAATAGAGTTCTCCGGCTCACGAAGCATTTCTACTCCGTGCCACGATCTAGGTTGTGAGAAACTATTATTTTGCGATGAAAATGGAAGGATCAATGCGTTGGATGGAGATGGAATAACAACTGGACTAATTGGATTTCCTGGCTCCGATACAAGCCAATTAACCTTACACTGTGGCAATTAACAGGAATGGAGTGGTTCAATATCGAAGGAGAGGGGCCAGGCTGCATGCTTCTTTCACAGTACTTTATCTCCATTGAGCTGTAGACTGTGCCAGCGGTCAGCACTCTCACTCTATATGGTAGTTTTAGATGGAAATGTTTGCATCATGATTCTATATGTGAGAAGGTGGGAGCAATGGCTTTTTAATGGTAAGAGCCAAGAGGCAAGTTTCTCAGAGGACTAAAACTTATGGTCTGTTTATAAATGATAGTTCTAGTTGTTTGGAATAGCTGGTTTTCATTTGATGTCACAATGTCCTATGGAGCTCAATAGTCCGACCCACTTCGATGAATGAACAAGGCTTAGTAAATATTGAAAACATTAATCATTTTGAGTTAACTATTTGTTTATTATTTGTTCATGCTTTCTAAAGTCTAATTAAGGGTTAGTTATTATAAAATGGTGCATTTGTAGTGAAAGCTTGGATTGTCCTTAGTTTCAATAAAAGTTGAGAATTCTTTAAAAATGTTCCTGTTCCTGTGCTGCCATGTGGCACATATATTGGGGAAATTGCCTGCCTTGCAACACTTCCACACTGGAGCTTGCATACACGCTTTCACACCACACTAACCTTAAGAAAGAGAGAGTCCAAAACACCATAAATGTTTAAGCCACCACACCATAGCTCCTCTAATGGACTTAAAGAAGAACTAACAAACTTTCTTGTAAGAGAGAATAAATAGGCCTATTTTTATCCACATAGAGCATGCCGTGAATGTGTGAATAATTATGCTGCTGCATGTTGTTATCTACATTTTATTCATCCAAAAGAAGAAAAATAATTGTGCATGTGATAGAGATCTGGCCCCATTTTGCCTTCTAACAGAGTGGTACCTGCATTTGACACATGCACACCAATTATGTATGACAACGTAACACCTCATCCATCCAGTGCTCTATAGTAACAAAGGTTTCAAAGGTAATCATGTGTAAGAGGCTTTGTGAGACTACAAAAGGCTACAAACAAGTAGGCTTAGTTCTGTCAGAGCCCTGTCAGAACTGAAAAAGCTACATGGATCAGTGATGAAAGGAATTCATTCTTCAAATCTTTTGTACAGTTGACAGTAAAGGTTTTTTTTTTTTTTTTGTGATGGACAGTACCTGAACGACTGAGGAATTATGACATCCATTACTAGGTTCCAGATGACATTACAACATTCTATAGGCCAGTAATATGTAATTCAGGAGGTGGAAGCTAAAATTAATAATAAACAGTAACAATCAAATAAATGCTCATTTTTGTTTGTGATAAAGCTAGTTCTACAGTACTCTATCACTAATAGAAATTATCAGGTTCAACATTTGTCAGTTTTCCCCTAGGATAAAGAAGTTGTACTTTTTTTGGGGGGAGTTTTTGGACACCATACCTTTACTCCTAGTTGAGTAATATTCAAGTACTCTTACTTGAATGAAAGTTTTGATTACTCTTCTCACTGAGTAAGTCTACAAGTGACAAAAACTTAAAAACAATATAATGATTTGAACATTTGTGTTTCTTGCAACGTTCCTTCTGATATGATTTTGTATGTGTAATTTGTGTGTCTGTCCTTTGGGTTAGGGTTACCACGTGTTGTGCATTATTTAGTTCTTCCATTTACATTCACTTCAAATTCTAAACCAGATGTTGCATCCTGACAGTTACTCTTTAGGATACACTTTAGTAGAACAGTTTTCTCAAAGATGTTTTCGTACATCTTACTTGAGTAATTTCTTGGACCACTACTTTGTATTTCTACTTGAATAATATTATTTTGAAGTAGCAATTTTTGGCTACTCTTGCATTTCTGATCATCATTTCAAAGAATCTGAAAACCAGGCACAAGCTGTACAAAAATCATGCAACATAGTGAGTCATTCATCTTTAGCCTCGTCTTGCTAACAATTATGCTAAGGCTAATTACATTTCATTTCCTCTCACAAATGCACTGTGTCCTGTCTGTAACACCTTCATCGGCTTCCCCCGCTCGCCAGGACGCCATAAACGCCAAAATGACTCAGACCAATGGCATTATATTGTGAAAGCTCAGATTTTAAATTCTTTTCAAACTAGTTGTATACAGTGTAATTATTTTTATTGACAACTTTAATGTTTTAGTTTTGTACTCTTTTATTGTTTTATGTGTACATTTTTTTATCAGGACTCTGGGTAGTATTGTCACGCCACATTTTCAATATTATGTATTTCAATATTATTACAATATGGCAGTAGCGTGTGGTGACTTTTATGGGTAGGCAAGCAGACTTAGGGTGGACATTAATATTTAACCAATAACAATTTAATAACTCTAATTTGTATGCATACTAGATTGCAAATATTAAATGTATATACAGTGAGCCAGTAAACTGTATACAGAGTCAAATTAGAGAGATCCTGACCTACATAGTTTATTAATATTTGTATTTGTATAATATTTGACACCCTCTTTGTAGAAACAGGGCTATCTGTGGTCTATTTATTTCTTCACAGATTTATCCTATTCCTACACCTTATTTATCCAGCCGAGCCGTCAGTACTATTGTTGTCTGTGTAATTATTAGGCCCGAGCCCCTACAGGGCATAGGGCCTATTGCTTTGCAACGATGAGTGCATGTGTGAAGCAACTGTTTTACCAAGTTGAGCGCAAGGCGCTTAAAGGTGCACAAGGCGCTCAGCTTCGTCCCTCGGTCACCCCCTGCATGAACAGCAGTATCCTAGCAACCCATGCCGAAGGTATGGGATATGCATATTTGTTTGTTGACAAAAGTAGCGTGAAGTGCTCCTGTCCTGCGAATACACTCCTGACATAAAAATCAGTAGAAATCAATAGGTGTCAGTGGGCACCCCCAACGATTCCCCCACGATGGTAGCGTGGGGGAATCGTTGGGGAATCTCAAGAGCTTTCAAAAAATGTATAATATGATGTTCCCATGTTAACGGATATATTGTTTTTGCTAAAAAAATATTATTATCTTTTTATTACTATTATTCTGCTCTTTGAGCTCTAATTTCACCCCCTAAACATATTCAAAAACTCACCAAAAAAGCCAATGACAACCATATGGTATATTTCACTGGGTCACCATGGCGATGTGTGACAGCGCCCATGTTATCCTAATGGCAAAATTTCTACATTTTCTTACATTTCAAAGTGATAAAACAACTTATTAGTTTAATTGAAGAACGTGACATTTGGCACAGATATTCTTCAGGTCACCCTGATCAAAAAAGTCCACTGGGGCTAAAGTCATATTTTGCAGTGTTGCCATGGTGATGTCCCAAAGTGCCCATGTTTATCTATGTCAGCACATCAGAATCTCCATTGTGTGCTGACATTGTGTGTTTAGTGACAGGTACAGCCCAAATACAACATAAATAAATATGTAACAACATACAGAAACAAGTGGCACGTCAGTGCCATCCTGAGGGAGTAGCGGGTCGGCCAAGTGCAAAGCGGGGCCCACGAGGGCCATTTGATGCCGCTTGTGGCTTTAATTATTATTATTATGCATCTTGAAACCATATGAATGACATATGACAGTTCTATACATGTGTAAAGCACTACGTAATATGCACATTCAGGAAGATCATGAAGACATACTAAAACCAACAATGCACTTATAATACAGCCTGATGTGTCACAAACGTCCACTCACATTAGAACAGCGCATTATCACTCACTTCTCACTGATGCAAAACTACATCTTTCCTGAAGAAACATCCTGTATTTCCCTGAAGCGGAGCAGGTCCAGAACATCCGCATGTTCCTCCACACATGTGTAATAGCGCTGTTATTGCACTGACGCTGTCGCTCCTTCATAGACACACAGATGATGCGGAACCCTGGCCGCAACAGCCGCTCACTTCACTGCTCCATCCAGATCCTCCATTTCACACAAACTCGCCCTGAAACTAGCTCACTGTTTCAATAAATGACGGCCTGTATTACTAACTAACTTCTAATCATTAGAAACGCAAAACTACAAACCATGACCTGTCGCTAAAAGCTAGTTATTTTTAGACACTTGTGTTGGAGGTTTGCACTGCTGTTGTCGTCTCCTGTTGCACATGCACACTCACGTGGAATCGCTGCACATCTCCGGTTCCCATGAATGATGATGCGGGTTTATTCAGTGCTGTTTGAGTTGGCTGTGGCCGTCAGTACACATGCGCAAACCTCTAAAACAACTGGCTGGCCTCTCCGGTTGTAAAAGCGCGTGTAGAAAGCATGGAAGTATTAGCCGTGCTGTCAACATGTGCTTCTAGGCCTCCGTAGAAAGGCGAAACTATTTAATTATACTTTTGACACACAATGATTTTAGATTTTATTGGTCAACCTCTGCTTGGCTGGATTGCCCTGACCACATGCCACTGCAATATGATAGTACATTCTTTTCTATTCCCATGTGTCCTTATATGTGTGTACTCTCTCAGTGGTCCTGTAGGTTCCATAGTGGTCCATGGGTGTATACTAGTCTATGTGCTCTTATACTTGTTCTGATACAGCTCAAGTTCTTTATAAAGACATTAAGAAAAGGTTCTTTTCTGTCCAGTGAGTGTGACTTTTTTTTAGTATTGGTACATGTTCTATTTTCGATATTAGTTTGAGTATTCATTAGTATCTGAAATTTGATATTTTTGGCAACCTTTCATTATTTCTTCTGACCTATGATATTATGTCTGTTTTTGTCTCCAAAAATACCAGTTTAGCGTTGTTGTTTAGCTACTAGCTACAAAAAAGTGGTATGTCAAATCAGGTAACAGAAAGTCATTCATCTATTAGCATTACCTTGCTAACAATTACCCATGCCAGTTTCATTTGCTACCACACTGTGCCCTGTCTGTAACTCCTTGATCTTCTCCGCCCTGCCTAATGCCTCCCCTGGCCCTGCGGTGGACCCTTTCACCTCCGTGCTCATGCTAGCATACAGGACAAACATCCGCAGGTTCACGACTGCACCACCGTAAACCACTAATGACTCAGACGAATGGCATTAACGCGATCATCTCCCGCCCACCGTGCTCATTACACCACAGAAGCCCTCATACATCACGCCTAATTGGGATGCAGAATACGACCAGAGAGACACTCCCTCCATCCATCCATGCAGGTCTTTGTGGAGAACTCCAGCTGACCCATTTAGTCTCCTGTGCGCCTTATTTCAACATTAGCACAATGCCGGGACCTAGCAAATGTATTGTTTACATCGCCCCTCACCTGCGCCGCCTCTGGGCCGGGGTAATGGGCTCCTGATGCATTTTTCAACCTTCGGAAGCAGGATTTACAGCAGCGGAGAGGGCTGTTGGAGAAGCTAGCTGGGATTATTATGAAGCCAGGTTAGGGAGAAGAAATCCGCATTGTTATCCAGAGCAGATCAAAGTAATACATTTTCAATTGTGATATAAACATCGGGCCATATGAAATAGGTCTTATTTCAAGTGTGTGTAATTACAAGCCAATTTCTACTTCTCCTTTGGCTCTGCTCCCCTAACTCTGCTCCTCTGGCTTTGCTCCTTTGGCTTTGCTCCCCTAACTCTGCTCCTCTGGCTCTGCTCCTCTGGCTCCACTCCCATCCATTCTTTCATCCCATAAATACAACAATTCCCTGATATCACCTGAATCTTTTAACTTGAGACCTGCTCTATACACAGAGAAGCATAACTTAAAGAAGCCATATCCAGCTCGTGTCTGCAATATAGTTATAATCTATGACAGCCGCAGATCATTATGTTATAATATGGATATAATCATAAAATTGATCTAAAATGACCAAATAAAAGAAACAAGTCCGCTGACTTCCAGTGCCCAATGGGAGCGGACGTCACCATAAATGTCATTACAACAAAAAGGCGCACAGCTTTCGCCACCTCCTGTTCTTCCAGCTAGAACAATTTCTTTTTTTTTTTTTTTTTGGTCATATGTAACAAAATGGCTACTCAATGCTGCTGAATCTTGCGTGTATCACCCATGAAGAAAATAAAATTGGAGAACGATGTACAGAACAGTTGCCATACACCAGTGGTGGATCAGAACAATGACGTCTTGAATACATGAGAATAAAGATGACTCAAACATGCACAGATCACTCTAAATACAACTTCAGAGGGTCTTTGAAAAGGAAAAAAATACTTTTACATGGTTAAAAGTTCAGAAAATTCTATTTTTTGCTTGTTTTAATCCTTATTCTGTCATTGGGCTGTTTTTTTTTTTTTTGTCACAGTCTAGGCAATAATGTGAAAATATAGGAATTCAATGGCGTTGCACATTTGACGTTTTCTGTGTCAAAAACAGTCGATGGACCATAATCCAATAAAGGTCGTGTCAAGGAGGAAGTGGTGGCGGGGTCGTAGGTCGCGGGAGAGAGCGTCTGGGCTGGAGGATTCAACACAAACAAATTACAATCAGATTATTGACGGAGAGACAGGTCCGATCAGACGGATGGAGGGTGGAGGTATTAAAGATTTGTGCAGGTGGGAAACAGAATAACATTAGTGAGATGAATTGCAGAAATAGTGACATTGATGATAATTGTAATGGGAAAGAAGGAAGAGCAGTGATGGTGATATAATAATGACGACAAACCACACCCAAAGCCAAATCTACACCATGTGATTGCCTCATGCTACATTTTTTTTCATTCATTCAAAAAATCAACAGTAAAACATCATTAAAAAGGGGGTGTTATACAAAATTAACTTTTTAGAGCTTTCTATCATTTTGTAATGTTGTTCCCTCATCAGAGGCATCTAGCGATCACTCCTGGGTCCTATTTGAATGCTCCTTACAAGAGTCTGTTCAATGCTCCGCCCCCAAGTCTACGTCACACATGCTCCCATACAACAGTTCTCCCTAAATATACAGAAACAGGATACAAAACAATACACTACAATGTCACAAACCTGATGCAATGTGCAGTAGTTTCGTTAGCGGGATGCACCCTGATTGTGTTGTGATAGTGCTCTGAAGGAGGAGTGACTTTGTGCAGAGAGCAAAGGGAGGGGGACTCAGAACCAAAAGTGAAACTCGTGATATGGTTCATATGTTGTTACAGTTACATAGTGATCTAGATATGTTATGTTTTAGCAACTAAGACCCCATAGCAGTGTAATACTTCTTCTTTAAATAGCTTAATGCATGCCCCTACTCTAACCCAACCCCAGGAGACCAGGAGAACTTTTAACTGTATTTTTTTTCTCCTCTCGCAGTGGAACTAGCTTTACAATCACAGCAAAACCCACACTGGCCTCTAAGAGTTGAGAAAAGCTCTTATAAACTCATCATGGTGAGTTTATAAGAGCTGTTCAGAATGCATAAGGTAAATGAGGAAAAACTTTGGACCACTGCAAACTTGTTTAAATGAACTAGTTCTGTTTTTTTTTTTACATATTTACATTTACATATTTAAAACAGTAACAATCTGGTACAGTGCAATTAAATTATTATGATGATGCTAAGGAACTGTGATGATGCAAATTTGTTTATCAAGTCTGTTTGCGGTGCAGTGTTTCATGTATAGCCAAGATAGGAAAAAAAAAAGTGTCTTTGTATTTTTTATACAGAGGGGCTCATCTCCTGCCCTGCCTGCTCCTGATCAGTCTGGTCCCCACACCGCACACAAAGATGCACAATCAGAATTTTGTTTTACTTTGTTTTTTTAAATAAAATGACATTTCACCTTTCTTGAATCTGAATGTCTGATTTGATTGGGGACGCCCTCTTGTAATATTGTATACAAATCATACATGAGCCATAAGGAGGAGAGCGGTCTAAGATGCTATCATTATCACGTGTTCATAAACAATACAAAATCATCTGTTCACAGGGCAGTAGCAACTGTCTGTGTTTACAATGTGTGATGTATTTAAGTGACTTGGGCCAAATGAGCGTTCTTCTGCCAAGCCTGAACCGAAGCCAAGCGCTCCACTGTACAATCTGTCCACTAAAACCAGCATTAATAAAGCATGTTACGCAGCTTTGAACATCCCATTACTGCACATCAGACACAGCAGCCTAACACAATGGGCCTGTTCAATTCTGTCTTCATTTTGAATGGCAACAGAAAGCAAAGTGAGTGTTTTTAAAGTCCATAAACTTGCACTACACTCGCTGCGCTGGTTTCAGAGGTTAATTTGCCTTCATTATAACCTTCCAACAGCCCACTGCTTTTGTTTTATTCAACACATTTATAAACAGCTTCACTCTAGTCCATGACAATGTCTGGTAATCCATGGTACCTTTGTTTTTTGTAAATGTACATATTAACACATACTTTTATTTAAAGCAACACAGTGTATCTTTTTGGATGTAGCACATTGCATGATTACTTGGAAACAGAAAGTTGCAACTATACCAGAACATTTTCTACAGAGATAGATGTGAGGCCATACTATGGAAGATATAACCAAAGAAACAAAAATAAATAAATAAAATAAAAAAATTCTTTCTATTGGTTAACACTTAGCTACTGACATGCTACCACATGTAAACACAGCCTGTTTGCTCTCGTAGGCCCAGGGGTCTCCAACCTGTGGCTCGGGAGCTACCAGTAGCTCTCCACCCCCTTCCAAGTAGCTCCTCGCTAAAGGATTTCTGAATTATACATATTGTGCTGAATGACTCAATTTTGATTAACTACCATTGTAAATGTATCATTGATGTCTAAATTTGTGCACTAATAAATGGATAAAGGTTTATGTTTTATAGCTATCTAACTGTTCCCCATCTAAGGCTTTCCTTTGCTCAGTTTCTTATGACAGCTAAAATTAGTTTTGGCATTTTCTTTTTGTAAAACTGGCTCACCAAGAGAAAAAGATTGGAGAAACCTGGCCTACTGTATAGTGGCTGTATTCATGTTTGGACATGATACATAAATGAGCTGTGAGTAGAGGTGTGAGTGGTCGGCATTTATATTGCGCATATACTTAATTACCGCTACAAGCGCGCATTCAGGCTAACGGCTCTTACATCATTTGTTTCAGTGTAAGGCTAGTGTGTAGTGTGAAAAGACTGTTATGCAGAAATACTATTAGGCCTACCCACTGTCTTTAAAAAAAAATGACTGTAAAGAAGCAGAAGAACAGTGCATGTAGCTTCAATAAACCCAACTTAAAATCTAATACCTAACCTTTTATATCATTCGAAGATTTACAGTGAATTGTTTCACCACTAAACATATATTCGCTCTTATATCAGATATCGGCTTATATGGGTACGGTATGTGAAACCTGGAGTTGCGTTTTGGACATCTCCAAAGCTCAAAATGCCCTGTTCCACCTTTTGATGTCATGTAGTGGTAGTTTTTTAAGTTAACAGCTATGTTTTACCTTTTGATTTGTAAAAATTGCTGAAAAATGGCTGAAATTATCCAAGTGGTTCTAGTGTAACACAGTGGAGCACACCCTGTACCACATGACATCACAAGGTGGAATAGTGTGTGTTCTATTTCAGACTTAAGAGAAGAGCTCCTAAATATGCAGGGTTTATATGTTAAACGTGTGAATGAAACAGAACAGAACACAACACCAGGTCTGTATGTGATGAGGAAACATTATAACAGATCAGAAAATTATGTAATATATTGTACATATAAATCTAAACCATAGAAAAAGTTAGATTCATATTTTGCAGTGCACATCCCAGTCCAGAGGCGTCAGATGTTTGAGTGTCCCTCACAGACCTGACTTTCTTCTGTGTGGGGCTTTGAATCCTCTGTTCTTCTGGCCCTGCGTCGTACTTGTGAGTCAGTGAGCGGAGGTCCCTAGAGTCGCGGAGAGACTGCACTGTGAAGAGGTATGTTTGAAGTGAGAGGCAGAAAGATAAAGAGAGAGGGGGGGAATGATGGACAGATTTGATGTAATTGAATCTGAAAGAGAAGAATAAAAGCTGAGAGTTAAGTCCAGACTGTAGCAACTTGACCTCATAATGAGCAGAGAGTGAGAGAAGATACAGGAGACTTTGACACGTTCTGAATGGGTTGAACTGAGCTGAAGTCATCGCTTTAAGTTTCCTGTTCTAATCAACATTTGGAGGAATTTTGAACCATTTAGAAGATTTTTTTTTTTTTTTTTTTTAAATTGTCAGTTGCACTGGCAGTGGTCAAACGTTTTCATCATCTTGAATAAGGTGAGATGCTTGAATTATGTAGCATAGACACAAAGTAAATTAACTAAATTAAATTTTTTTTTTACACTTTATATTCACCCTATGCTTTCACTGCAACCCGTTTTTATATAATTATGCCTTATTTGACACCAGTCTCTTGCTATTTATTTTTAAGTTTTGCTACTTATTTTGAATTTATTATTATCATTTATAATTTTGCTCTTTGTTATAATATTTATTGTGATGTGTGAGATACTGTGTGAGATATGATGTCCAAGTTTGCCTAAGTCTAAATAAAAAAGAAACATACATAGAAAAGTATGTCCAAACGTTTGACTGGAGGTGTATTTGTAAATGTAGTGCAGAGGGCTGTCCAAAACAGTTTGTAAGAGTCATGAATAATGGTGTAAAATTCTCCTGTTTACTATGGCAACCCCTGACAGAAAACAAAGGAATATGGCTAGATTTCTTTTGGCGCTGTGATGACATGAGGAGTATTATGGTCTGTCCTCTCTGTGTCCAGGTGCTTAGTGACATGCTTTGACGACACCTGTCTGTTCTCTGGTAAAATGTCCTGAGGTCGCCGCGGTGACCTGCATCAGTCCGTCACAGCGAGATCGCAGAAGCCAATAACCCGGTGCGTAAGGGCCCCCGCCTCTTATGGCCCCTGCCTCTCTCCACCCGTTACACTGGTCTAATTGAAATCCTCCGGTCTTTGTTCATCCAGGACAGCTTTCATCTCCAAAGATAAGCCTCTCTGGCCCTGGCGCTGACCCCTGGTGGACACCTCTCATCATCCCTCCATCAGTCTTCTCTCAGACCATGGTCATTTATGTGTGAACAATACCAGTTTTAGGTGTCTAGACTCATGTTTCAACCAATTCTAAACATACTAAAATTTAGCTATTAACAAACCAAGTGTAGGTAGTCCACTTTTAAAATGGAATTAAATGGAATGAAAAATTGTTTGAAATTATATGTACAATTTGGCAATTTTGAGGAGTTAAAGGAGTATTTTACTTCTGTGGTGTATGGAGTAACAATTACATATTTAAATCACAATGTTTAATAAGCCTCCCAATAATGAAACTACTGCACATCACACCAGGTTTGCAGGTGTTGTGTACAGTTTTGTATCATGTTTTTGTATATTTATGGAGAATTGTCGTGTGGGATCATGGGTGACGCAGGCTTGTGGATGGAGCACAGAATCTTACAGCTAATTGTAAGCAGTTTTCAAATATATGACTCAAACATGCATGGTTGACATTTAAAACCTCTTCAGGCATGTTTTAACTAAAATATTATTAACTGTATTTGTCATTATTTTTATTTATTTTCATATATTGAGTGTTTATCATTTTGTATCAACGTTATGAAAACCTGTGCCCTTGTTTTTTTTTTTGTTTTTTTTTTGCAGATGAAAAATTATCTATCTTTCTAGACCTTAGTTACTTAAAGATACACTGTGTAACTTTTCTGGTGGAAGGTGCGCCACCTGCTTGTCTTTATGTTGATGATTTAATTGCTTTGAGTGGAATGTTTCACAGTACGGCATTAAACTCTATCTTGCGTTTATTTATTTATATTGTAAAAAAAAAAAAAAAAAAAAAAAAAGGAAAAAGGAAAATACAGACACTACACATTTGACCTGTATCTTGACCTAGGTGTGTAACATGCTTGTTTCCATGGAGATACATGTTTAATATCATACTGTGGAATATTCTGTTGTCCCGAGCAATATCATGGAGACAATTCTCCGTAAATATACAAAGACATGATACAAAACTGCACAACAACTACACAACAACTTCACAAACCTGATGCGATGTGCAGTAGTTTCATTAGCGGGAGGCACACTGATGGTGTTGTGATAGTGCTCTGAAGGGGGAGCATGGGGAGCAAAGGGAGAAAAGCGAGACTGAAACTTTTTATATTTTAAGGCCATTGTTTTCAGTGAATACAGCATTTTCAAAACAACAAAAGGTAACATGGTGATCTAGGGCTGAACGATCTATTGTTTTAGACCGAAAATCGCGATCTCAGACAACACGATTTTGGGATCGTTAAAGCCATGGTTTTTTGCAGGGCTCCTAACTGACCCAGGTTTTGTTTCGTCAACTATTTCACACATGTACGTCGCCTCCCTGCCGCGCTGCTGAGCTCACCAATCAGAAGCGGCAGCACAGGTCACGTGTTCTCGACTCCAGCTCACCAATCAGAAGCGGCAGCACAGGTCACGTGTTCTCGACTCCAATCAGTGTAGCTGGTCATCAGTTTCAGAAATGGCTTTAGCGGGACCAGAAGCGGAGTCTGGGGTTTTGAACCCAAAGAAAAACAGCACGTCGGTCATTTTTCTGTATTTCGGGTTTGAGGCTGCAGACGAATATCAGAAACAGGTGCTGTGCAAAACACGTCGTGCTAAAGTTGCCACATCCAGTGGAAACACGACCAATTTATACCGCCATACGCGTATTTGCATGACGAGTGCACGGCGAGAAAGTCCAGTGAAACGTCTAGTACAGGGGTCGGCAACCTTAAAAGAGCCATTTGGACCGTCTCCCACAGAAAAGAAAACACCCGGAGTCACAAAACCCTTTTGACATCTAAACCAGCGCTAACCAGGGGAACTACAGGCAAAACTACAACTCCCAGAAAACAACAAGCGCACCATCCTCCACTACAGCTCTTAAGCGCAAGTCTTTTCATCACAACAGTAGCAACATAAATAAAGTGCATGAGTGAAATAAAGAACTGCACTGCACACGTACGACCTGCACACGTATAATCTCTGAAAAGTTTAACATGAACCATCTCCAACGCGATAGAAGCACAGAACAGACTCACCATAGGCAGAACATCCCTCAGTCACAGAAAGAACACGCATATTCCACTGAGTCCTGCCCTTTAGTCCGACAGAAGCTGACCGCACCAGCGGCACAAGGAGCGAGCTGTTTTCTCAGCGCTTCTAGTTTATGCAAATTAGCCATGTGGTTTTAAGTTTTGCTTCTGTATAACGTAAACAAATGTGCGCAAAGCTGCATTAAACACATTATTATTTGAGTCCTCCTCGTAGGAAATAAAAATCCAAACTTAAATTATCCACCCACAGCGAACTAAAAATGTGTCTGCTTCTGTGTTCCGTCATCATTTTATAGCCACAGACGGCTCTTTTGGTTCTTCAGTTGTAAGAACTGCTGTTGCTCAAGCGCTCAATGTACCCTATGTATAGCATGTTTCTTTTTAATAAATAGGAAATTTAAATAAATTCTTGACTTTAGTTTAAATTTTTGCATTACAGTTATGGAATTTAGTGTTTGAATGGTATGATGTAAGTTTCTGTGATGCTTGCGAGTGTTCATGTGCATTGAAAAAAAATGAATGAAATCGAAATCGCGATATCTGCCAGAAAAATCGCAATTCAATTTTTTCTTAAAATTGTTCAGCCCTATGGTGATCTAAATATGTTATGTGTTACAGTTTATACCCAATAGACGTGTAATACTCCCTCTTTAACTTAAACTCCCCTCTGTAATCCATGTTTTCCCCCTGCGTTGTTCCCACTGTTTTGGCATAACCAGCTACAGTCTATATAAACAGAAGACCCTCTCCTCATCTCAGCTCAGCTCTCACATCCTCACATATACTGTAGATTCCACAATAGTACCCTCGCTACAGTGCTCCTCCTTTTGGCTAATACCAGCTAACCACATATAACCCCATCACCTCCAAAGTGCTGCGATGATGGCCTTGTGGCGGTCAGTGGGCTGTGAAATCCACAAGAATCTGTTTCGCAGGCTCCACGGGCAGCGCTGGATATCAGGTACAGTATATGTGTGAGAGTCACTTTCACACTCTTGATGGACCTAATTGATATTAATTGCTCGTCATCCGCTGGGTACATTTAGCTCTGCTCTGTGCACTCAGCGCAATCTCACACTGGATCTAGATTAATTCACTGATATAATGAGGAAACTCTGGCACAGGGTCAGTTTGTGATTGAACTTGGGTTGAATTGAAAAACAAAATAGTATATTTAAAATGTAAATAATGTATTTGATATTTATATTTCATATAAATGACTATTTTCTTTATGAAAGACTTTGTGTAGAATGTTCAAGCAGGAAGATGATGTCCTCCTGCCTGTCACTGTCAGCCAATAAAAGCTGCTACTATTGCCCCTCAACCAATCATCTCTCAGCTTATTCATAAAAATGCATTCTCTCAACTTTTTCTTGTCTCTAGTCTTAACTAAACAAGTGAGTTCATGTCCCTGATTGGCTGACTTGTAGATCAGCCAACCAATGTCTTGTGATGTCAGGTCTATTCATACCAAAACAGACTATCTATGTGTAGTTCAAAAAGACTCAATATTAAAATGCACATATTATGTAAAATGTTGTTTCAAAAAATATACCTGGAGTTGTATTTTACTTCAGTCACACTGGTTTCAGTAATAGTGTAGTGTGTAGTATGTCCTTTAAATCTTACTCTTTCACCAAAGTAGTAGTGTCAAGTGTTATTTGGATTTCTGCGCTTGCACCCCCACACTTGAAAAGGTTCGTGTACCCACAATTGAAGATTTGACCATTTTACTCAGACGAAGCCTTTAATTAGTTTTCCATTCTTTATTTAGTTCCAATTTTGAGCATCACGCCAGGTAAAAACCTTTAAAAACACACAATAATAATCCCCATAAATATTCACATAACTTTCAGTGTAAACAATAGACTAGCATTAACATTAATAAATTAGCAGCATCAAAATAGCAGGTAAATATGACTATCCAATTAATTTAATTCAATTCATAAGCATCTTTTTAAATATAGACTAAAGTTATCAATAGTTTACAATTTCATCAACTTCACTAAATTTACCATAAATTCATAATTAAGCTAGTATATTGCACAATATCCCATTAGGTAAGCTACAAATATTTAAATACTAAATTGACACAAGCTACATTAATATTAAATACATTTCACAGTTTAAACCCATCATTTCTTAAACTCATAATCCAGCACAGCCTACATTTTAGCCAAAATACATTTAACTTCAATTCACAGTCCATGATTCCCAAAGAGAAAACACCGTGACTTTAATAATCTAAAAGTTCCGACCGGTAAGTGAATCACCCGTGAGCAGCGTGTCCGAGCGCGCTTGAATGCCTCACAACAAGCCGACAGTCAAACGTTTCCAGCGGCGGCTCGGCAACTCAATATAGGTCGAAAATAGAGTCAGATCTTACCGGCTGCCTCTTCAACGATTGCCAGTGGATACTCGGTTCCGTGCAGGTAAGAAAAGCACGAGCTTGACGCTTACTCGCGCTGCCGTTACCAGTTTTGCTTTTGTAGCTTATGTATACCAAACAGAAATGTCCATCGCCATTAAATGTCCGCCGGGCGCGCGCAAACGCTTGATAGTTCCGCCCTAGGCGATCGGCAACCAGGTCAACTAGCGCAACACCTCCCACACTGTCTTTGTTACTTAAAGTTCTGCTCTTCAACTGGTAGAAGGACAACAAGGCATCGTACATCCCTGCGAAGCACAGTACTATTTAACTTTGCTTTTGGGTCTTGAGGTACAGATTCCTTCACCGCAAATCCTGGTCGCACCGGCACACAGTTTCCTGGAGCAACTAGAACATCCACATCTCTCACAACGCCCTTACCATCTGGAGCTACGGCCACGACTCTTCCAAGACAAAACTGGCCTCGCAGAGCGTTCTGATCACAGAGCCACACAACGTCACCGACAGCGACATTCCTCTCCAATGTGTGCCACTTGCTTCTGATGAAGAGATTTGGACCAGCGAGTTGACACCACACTCTCCAGAAGCTGTTGACTTGTGCCTCGATCTCTTGCAGACGTTTGTATGAGTAGTTTTCGAAACTGAATGTCTTAAAGTCACCATCATGAGATGTGCGCCCCGTAAGTAAGGCATTTGGCGTCACATATTCAATGCGGTCCTCTTGACTCTGGATCTTTGCGTCAATTGGGTGCTCATTTGTCAAGTTAGCTGCTAACTGAAGTGCTGTGAGGAAGTCATTGAGGGTAAGATTGACTGACATGCCAAGACTTTGAAGTGCTCTCTTCGCAATTCGCACTGCAGCTTCGGCAGCTCCATTGTGGTGAGGAGAATCAGCAGGCAGCACTTTCCAAGCCCAATTGGTGCCGTTTCTAACAGCGTACTCCTCCACACTCGCCTTGTCCTGCGCTTGGAGAAACCCATAGAGGTCTTTTAGCACTGGCTTCGCCCCAATAAAGTTGATCCCAGGGTCTGACCAAACCTTTTGAGGGTGCCCTTTCAAAGCAGCAAATCTCTGGTAAGCCATTAGGAAACTTTGAGTTGACATACTGCTGACCAGTTCGATGTGAAGGGCTCTGCTTGCCATACAGCTAAAGACGACTCCCCAGACTTTGGAGGTCACTCTTCTCTTGACATCATCTTTTACCAGATATGGTCCAAACATGTCGACAGCGATATACTGGAAGGGCGCAGCAGGTCTTGTTCTTTCAACTGGCAGATCTCCCATACTTGCTGACACACTCTTGCTCTTGCTTTCCTGCAGGTAATGCACTCATTGGCAGCCTTTTGTGCAAGTCTCCTGCCTTGCACAACCCAAGCTTTCTTCCTCATCCTTAGCAATGTTCCAGCAGCTCCTTCATGCCCCTCCTGATGACTTTGCTGTGCCAAGAGGACTCCAAGCCAGGAATTGGTGGGGATGAGTGGAATGCCGACTCGATCTTCTCTGAAGTGCTTAATTCGACCTCCACACAACAGTAGGCCACTAACTCCATCCTTGTACACAACAAGTCTTTCCATGGTGGTATTAGGAAACACTACACCCTGCTGAGCCGCTAGACAGAGATCACGAAAAGCATCTTCTCGCTCAGGTAACGTGGGGACCTCTGATAACTTGACTGCCTCCCACTTTAGTCTCCCCTCTGCCTTGGATTAGAGAAACTTCCTTGCTGCCCTCCAGACGAGTGCAATAGTCCTCAGCAGCTTTCTCAGGTCAGGTCACCGAACCGCCGAACATCTACAAGCTCGTTAGTTGCGGTTCCAGCAGGAGGCCTGTGAGGCTCTAGTTGGGATTTGCTTGGGTTTAATTCAATCTCCCTTTTTGCAACAGCTCGGATCAGAACAGCTGCGAATGCCTTCTTCTGAAGTTTCATGACTTTCTCTCTTGCAACTGCAGCAACTTCCTTTGCAGATTTAACTGGCCATTCAGTCTCAGGAAGATACAGAAACTTTGGGCCTTCTTGCCATTCTGAGCCAGGACCTAAATTGTTTGGTCCAGCTCCTCTTGAGATAATGTCTGCTATGGGAATCCACCACCAGTCTTGAATGTTCGTGCTGCTTTGAATTTCTCCAATCCGGTTGGCGAAGAAGGTCTGGTACCCGTAGCTTTCACGCTGGACTGCTCCCAGAATTGTCTGGCTATCCACCAGGTGGTACCACTTCTCCACACGAATTCTGGAGCTTTTCTCAAAGTATTTCTTCAGGCGAGCAGCATAGACAGCACCACAAACTTCCGCCTTGACAGCATCTCCTTTATGGTCCAATGGCGTCAACTTAGCCTTAGACTCGACCAACCGTATGACTGCGTCTTGCCGGCAGGCCCACCTCAGGTATAACACCGCTCCATAAGAATGCTCGCTGCCATCGGAAAATGTTACTCCGTAGGGCGGACCTTTTGTGTCAGGAGGTGTCAATGCCCTGGGGAACCTTAACTTGCCAAGCTCAGCATAATCTTCAAGGAGGCAGATGGCATCTTCTCTTAGACCCTCCGACAATGCAGTATCCCACGTGCTCTCGGCTTGGCCAAACTTTCCTTTTACTTCCTGGAAAGCTCTTCTCATGAGGATTGCCCCCTTTTGTTTGACAGGTGTCACCAGCCCTAGGGGGTCATACAGCCCTGAAACTTGACTTAGGAGTTCTCGTCGGGTAAGTGGATTTGGTGTCTGTGACCTTACTTCTTCCTTTGACAAATCTTTCCCCAGCCTCATCTTTCTCCACTTTTTTGAGAATACCATAATACCATAAGGTGGAGTTCGTCATTAACTGGAGTGTAGCCCATGCCAAGCGCTTTATTGTCCTCCTCCGACAACTGATTTGGGAGGACGAAAGATGCAGCGCCGACGGTTCTCTCCTGGTCCTTGTAGCTTATATATACCAAACAGAAATGTCCGTCGCCATTAAATGTCCGCCGGGCGCGCGCAAACGCTTGATAGTTCCGCCCTAGGCAATCGGCAACCAGGTCGACTAGCGCGAAAAGTAGTGTCGCTGTAACACTAATTATGACTAGACCAAACACATGGTTTGAATTTTCCCAGGATTGTTGTATCACATACAGAAACCCAGTGCAGTTTTTAAGTCCATAAATCATTGCCAGACTCATCCTGAGCATTTCTGCCATCAAATTACATTCATTATAACTTCGTGTTTACATTGAAGGTCCTATATTATGTAAAATTGACTCTTGTGATCTTTAAACCATGTTAGAATGTTGTTACCTCCTCAAGAACAGACCTGGAGTTGTGTTTTGTTTCATTCACACATGTTTGAGTAACTCTTTATTACTGTCTGTCTACATCTCCAAAGCTCGAAATGCTCTGTTCCACCTTGTGATGTCATGAAGTGGTCTTTTTACCTTTAGTTCAGTAGAGATAGGCATTCCAATTCCAGGGCTAAAATGATCTAAATGATTCTAACAAATAAAACACAGTGGAGCACTTCCTGTATTACCACACGACATCATAAAGTGGAACAGAGTGTTTTCTGTTTGAGAGAAGAACTCAGCCTAAATATACAGGGTTTAAACATATGTAAATGAAACAACAACTCCAGGTCTGTTTTGATGAGGAATATTGATTATAACATAGATCACAAACGTGTCTGGGCGTGTCTGTTGTCACCCAGTTTAATTGTTTGTTTTCCCCATGATAATCCCCTCTGCTGCTAGTAGGAGGCCAGCTGCATCAATTCCCAGTGCCCAGCACTGAGGCTGTGAAGTAACATGTGGTTATTTAGTTAATTTAGTTTAATTATATTCTCAGCACATGTTAAGGATCGTTTAGTTTTCTGACCGTCTCTGATGATGGACTTTCTCATTATAATGTTCTTTGGTCACACCCTCAGACTTGTGGTTGACATAAAGTTATTAATGTGTAAAATTCATATTGTCAGTGTAGTGCAGAGACACGTGCGCTGACTCTGAATACAGATACATGTGTCTACAGACTTGGGTCTGCTCGTGGCACTAATGAGGTGCTCTACAAACATTTGCAGATGGAAGTGAAAATTGGAGAGTGAAGAGCAAATATTCCTCCGTGAGCAGAGGAGGCCGGAGCAGACACGACTCACACTGCCGAGAAGGCCAGCATGGATCTATTCAGGGCCAGGATTTGTGTGTGCCGAATGCAAAATTTGTAAAACATTCCCTGATCAAGTAAAAGCATTGTGGTATCAGTGATATTTGCCTGATTTTTGCTGTCTAAAAACGTGAAAAACAACTAGTTCATTTGAAGCAATTTGCAGTGGTCCAAAGTCATTTCTTCATCGCAAGTTTATAAATACTTTTCACAGCGTTCAGAGACAAGAGTGTACTTTTGCTGTGGCAGTACAGCTAATAGCAACTAGCATGCTATTCAATTCAATTCAATTCAATTCAATTTATTTTTGTATAGCCCAAAATCACAACAAGAGTTATCTCGGCGGACTTCACAAAATTGTTGATTAATAAAGCAGAAGAAACATTCATAAAACAAAAATATTAATTTTTTGTGTGGGTGGGCCGCAATCTGCCGTACATCTCCACCTAAAAGCCACAGGCCACTCCTTTGAGGACAGCGAGGTCCAGATCTTGGCCAGAGAAAAGAACTGGTTTGAGAGGGGAGTTAAAGAAGCTATTTTTGTCAAGAAAGAGAATCCTTCCTTGAACAGAAATGGAGGTCTCAGACATCATTTGTCTCCCATCTATAACTCTATCCTCAAACCTAAATCAAAACAAACGGGGAAAACAATGGGACTAGCCAGGTCAGGTCCAGAGGTGTGAAAACACCCATCATGGCCCTGAATGGATATGCTAACTACTCCCCCACTCCCACTCCATATTGAATAGACTCACATGACTAACAGAAACTGTTAACAACTCCATATTGAATAGACTCACCTGACCAACTGAAACTGTATTTAAATATGTGTTGTCTCAGAGTAATTTTCATTGTAATTAAGCTCCTCCCTTCAGGCAGATATAAAGCAGTGTCCGCCAGCATCTGACCAGAACTGAAGAAGCAGCTTGGATGAGCTGCGAAACGTATTCAACCAAATAAACTATGTCCAGTTGACAAATTAAATTTTCTCCTTTTTTGCCATGGATTCTACCTGGACGACTGAGGGATTTTACATACAAAAATACAGAATGTTCAACAACAAGCAGGCAAATGGATGATTGTCCCAGCATCTCCTGTCCTTAGACCCTCCTTCTCGGCAAGGAAAAACTCCAAAAAACCCAATGGGAAAACGGAGAAACCTCGAGGAGAACCACAGTGAAGGAGAGATCCACTCCTAAGGACGGACAGGCAGATGAAACTACTAATCTAGCAGGATGAGGACAGTTAATCCAGGATAGGGAAGGAGAGGAGGGGTCCAGGTCCTCGACACTAGGGGGCAGCAGCGGTCCAAACTGGAACAGCAGCATCTGAAACAGTTACACTCCCCAAAAGGGGAGTGGGACAAGGGACAACATGTGAATAGCAAAGAACAGACATGAGAATGTGCATGCTAATGTGCACATTCTCATTATCGGTCAATAAAAGACTTTTTAATTAGATACAGACGGTACACAGTGGACTTATTTTGACTTTATGCTTATACAATATATATATATATATATATATATATATATATATATATATATATATATATATGACTCAGAAATGGGGCCACCATCAGCCACCTCCTCTACATGGATGGCATCAAGCTGTACGCTAAGAGCGAGCGAGACATCAACTCACTGATCCACACCACCAGGATCTACAGCACAGACATTGGCATGTCATTCGGGCTCGAGAAATGTAGTAGGATGGTGACAAAGAGAGGGAAGGTAGTCCACACAGAGGGGGTCTCACTCCCAGAGGGAACAATAGCAGACATTGAGGACAGTTACAAGTATCTTGGTATCCCACAAGCAAATGGCAACCTTGAAGAGGCAACAAGGAAAGCGGCTACGGCCAAATACCTGCAACAAGTAAGGCAAGTCCTAAGAAGCCAGCTCAATAGCAAGAACAAAACAAGGCACAGGCAATAATCATCTACCCTCTGCCAGTGATCAGATACCCTGCAGGAATCATAAGCTGGCCAAAGGAGAAGATACAGACTACAGACATTAAGACATGAAAGCTCCTGACCATGTATGGAGGGTTCCATTCCAAATCCAGCTCCCTGAGACTGTATGCGAGCCAGAAGGAAGGAGGCCGAGGATTAGTGAATGTGGGAACCACTGTCCAGGATGAAACATCCAAAATCCATAAGTACATAAAGGACAAGGCCCCGACAGATGATGTGCTCAGGGAATGCCTCAGACAGTAGAGCTCAGAGGAAGAGATGCTGGAGGGACCATCATGGCAGGACAAGCCCCTACATGGGGCATACCACCGAAACATAACTGAGGTGGCTGATATCAAGAAATCCTACCAATGGCTGGAGAGGGCTGGTCTGAAGGACAGCACAGAGGCCCTCATCCTGGCTGCATAGGAGCAGGCCTTGAGCACCCGAGCAATAGAGGCCCAGATCTACCACACCAGACAAGACCCAAGGTGTAGGTTGTGCAAAGAGGCTCCTGAGACAGTCCAGCACATAACTGCAGGGTGTAAGATGCTGGCAGGGAAAGCATACATGGAGCGACACAACCAAGTGGCGGGCATAGTGTACAGAAACATCTGTGCAGATTACGGGCTGGAGACCCCAAGATCAAGGTGGGAAACACCTCCGAAGAAGACATAGTGGTGGTGGATAAGTAACAGAACAAAGACATGGTGGTGGACATTGCAATACCAAGTGATGGTAATATCAGGAAAAAGGAACACGAGAAACTAGAGAAATACCAGGGGCTCAAGGAAGAGCTGGAGAAGGCCTGAAAGCCCTTAGAAACTCGTGGCTGTGAATAACTAGGATGCTCAAAATACACAAGGAACAAGTTCAGTTTTTCATGTGTTTAAGTAAAAATTTGTCGTAGTACACAAGCAACTGAATACGCACACACAAGTTGGGTATCTATGCTTTTTGGGGACATTACATTGTCTTCCATTGATTTCCTGGCGAGTGATCCCAACCTAAAGCATAGTCACTTACCTAATCCTAACCTAAACCCAACCTTAACCTATTTTAATCCCTGTCTGAACACTGAAGCATGCTAATAATAAAATATAAAAATGTTGTCTTTTTATGTTTGGCAGAGGCATGATGTGAGTGTGTATAGGTTTTAGTTCCCACAATGTGATAAATACCCGCCCACAAGCTGAAGCACTCACAAATGTCAAGAAAATACAATTGGTCATAAATCTCTCCATTTCTTGCTCCAATAAAGCTTTGCCGGTGTGTCTGAAACAACGAGAGGAGAGGCAGAGCTGATGACTGACCTTTGATCTGAGACTGGCAGCTGACACGTCCACCATGACCTTTTCAACATGGCTGCCTTCATTTTTAGGTTGCCTTCTGGACCATAGACTGTATATATGCTGCTCAAAAAAAATTAAAGGAACGCTTTAAAAACAGTGTTTTCAAGTGTCTCAGTGTGGAAAAAATACATATATATGTTGGATATTTATAAAAATATGGACAGGGCAAAGTCTTAGGAAAAAAAGGATGCCATCACTTTTAATGGAAATAAAAAGTTCACCCTGCAGAGGGCTTAATTTCATAGTCTGAAAATCAAAGTGAAATAATGATGTGGCAGGCTAGTCCATTTTGCCAAAATTAAAATTCTGCAACTCAAAATTCTTCTCAGTCTCTTGTGTGGCCCCCACGTGCTTGCCACGCCCCAATGTTTGACAACATTGTGGCATGCTCCAAATGAGACAACGGATGGTGTCTTGTGGGATGTCCTCCCAGATCTGTGTAAGGGCATCACTGAACTCCTGTAGAGTCTGAGGAGCAATCTGGCGGCGCCTGATGGACCCAAACATAATGTCCCAGAGGTGTTCTATCAGGTTTAAGTCAGGTGATTGTGAGGGCCATTCATTTGTATCAATCCCTTCATCCTCCAGGTACTGCATACTCTTGCCACATGGGGCATTGTCGTGCATCAGGAGGAACCCAGGTCTGTGCGTCTCTCCATGGAATGCCTCTGTCACTGACCCACCACTAAACCGCTCATGCTGAACGATGATGCAGGCAGCATAGCTTTCTCCTTGCCTTCTCCAGACTCTTTCTATCACAGGTGGTCAGGGTGAACCTGCTCTCATCTGTGAAAAGCACAGAGCACCAGTGGCGGACTTGCCCAGCACCGTGGCGGTGAGCACGGAGCCCACTACAGGATGCCCTCAAGCCACCCTCATGAATTCTCTTTCTGATATGTGTAGAATCCCTCAGTCGTCCAGGTAGAATCCATGGCAAAAGGAGAAATTTAATTTGTCAACTGGACAGAGTTTATTTGGTCGAATACGTTTCTCAGCTCATCCAAGCTGCTTCTTCAGTTCTGGTCAGACTCTGGTGGACACTGCTTTATATCTGTCTGAAGGGAGGAGCTAATTACAATGAAATTACTCTGAGACAACACATATTTGTTTACAGTTTCTGTTAGTTAGGTGGGTCTAAATAAACTCTGTCCAGTTGACAAATTAAATTTCTCCTTTTGCCATCTCTTTCTGATAGTTTGGGCAGAGAGATTCACACCAGTGACCTGCTGGAGGTCATTCTGTAGGACACGGGCAGTGCTCAACCTTTTCCTCCTTGCACAAAGGAGCAGATATAGGTCATGCTGATGGGTTGAGCCCTGTCCAGATTACCTAGAGTAAGTGCCTGTCTCCTGAAATCTCCTCCATGTTCTGGAGATTGTGCTGGAAGACACATTAAATCTTCTTGCTATGGGATGTCCGGATGTGCCATCCTGGAGAATCTGTGCAACTTCTACAGGGTTAAGGGGTTAAGGAATGGCCTCATAGTCCCATTAGTGATAATCACTCTAGCCAAAGCCAGAACTAGTGGAAAACCAGCTCAAATAGACTAAGAGGGAGAAATGTGAAATAACCTCCACATGCAAAACCAGTCTTGTTTAAGGGGTTGTCTCATTGTTACCACTGTAGCTGATTGGTTTGTTTGTCTGTGCATTAGTTGGGTACAGTTGTACAGACCCTCTGCATTGTCAGCTGCTCTAATTAAAGACATTTCATGGATGCCACGCTTTAGCACAATTTAATCTGAAATGCTCCGGTGTGCATATGCAAACACTCCCAATTAAATGCATATCCTCTAGCATTAGAGTTAGCATTAGCGCAGTTCCACGCCCTCCTCCTCCCCTCCCCACTCCCTGACTCCCAGGCCTGGCCCTGGGTGTAGGCTCCACTCTCTACTGGAGCCGAACCGTACCATTTATTCTTCATAATCACATTTGGGTAAAAGCTAATTGGCAAACGCAGGGACGCACAGAGAGTGAGGCGACAAATGCTAACGCTAAATGAGATGGGGCCACAAGATGTGATTTTTAAATAGCCCAAATGCAAATAGGCTTTGTTACAAATTCACATTTTGGGGGGGTTATTTTCTCATTTCAAAGGAAATTCAGTAGAAATACTAAGTGAGAGCTATATATATATATATATATATATATATATATATATATATATATATATATATATATATATATATATATATATATATATATATATATATAAGCAACAGAACAAAGCCGTGGTGGTGGACATTGCAATACCAAGTGATGGTAATATCAGGAAAAAACAGGAGAAAACTAGAGAAATACCAGGGGCTCAAGGAAGAGCTGGAGAAGGCCTGGAAGGTGAAGGCATCATTGGTGCCCGTGGTGATCGGAGCACTCGCTGTAACCTCCTCCCCAAACTGGAGGAGGTTACAGCAGATACCAGGAAAAACATCAGACATCTCAGTCCAGAAAAGCGCAGTACTAGGAACAGCAAAGATACTGCGCAGAACTCTCAAGCTCCCAGGCCCCAGGTAGAGGGCCCGAGCTGGATGAGGGTGAGAGAGACCAACCACCGTGGAAGGTGAGGAACACACACACACACACACACACACACACATACACACACACATATATATATATATATATATATATATATATATATATATATATATATATATATAATTATTAATCCTGAGGGAAATTCAAGATTTACATTGCTTGTCTCAGTGGCCTTTGTGTCTCAGTCAAAGGTCTCAGTGCAGTTTAACAGGAGGACTGGTCAGGGAGGGCCTGCAGCATCAACGCATCAACAATGTTTCTGGTTGGTTACATTACATTTTTTTAAAGTCCTCTACATTTGACCCATCTCTGTCAGGAGCAGTAGGTGCCATAGTGCAGCACCCGGGGACCCGGGGACCCTTGGTCTTGGTCAAGACTACCTTAGGTGGAGGATTTTACCTCTGGTGCATTTTTTTGGGTTGATGGTAGAAACTAGAGTGCCTGGAGAGAACTCACTCTGACACAGGGAGAACGTGCAAACTCCACAGACACACAGGGAGAACATGTGACAAAAGGCCCAGGCGACCCTTTAGTCTGACATAGAAACTTCTGTCAGCGAGGTGGGAGTGCTAGCCACTTTGCGGTCTCTGCCCCTGACTTACCTGGTTGAACTATGTCCAAAAAGGTGGAATAAACTCAACAGGCCCTGTACCAGATTTTGAATATGCTTTTAGTTTGAACTGTGAAACATATGGAAGCGGCACGCTGACTATCCCTTCTGTCTGGGAGACCATTGTTTCCACATTGTTCTCATCCAACAAATGCCTAAATGATTTCCTTAATATCACTTTTTATAATAATGGAATTTCTTCATTGTGGAGCAAATAAAGTTTATTTAATCTTTTGCATTACACTGCATGCCAGGTGTAATTGGCTTAACTAGTGAAAATAAAAGTCAGATACTGCTTCTTCAAATATCATCTGTACACAAAGTAAGCAGCACATTAGCAGTCCTATCCTTTTGTTCCTGAATGCCGACACAGAGCACACTGCATTAACCCCCCTCCCTCTGTCTCTGCAATTACACTCATCCCTACATGCATATTCATACCCACCTCAGTGATGGGTGCCCTGCTGCCTGATGGAGGGTGGATGCGGGTGTGATGGGTGTCACCTCTGTCTCCCCCCGGCACGTCCAAGGCCAGTCCTGATGAAAGCTAACGTCTTGTTCAGCTTCTGAGATGGCGAGGGGCTGACGCAACAGTTTGATGTTAATTGTGCAGAATAAATGTGAGGTTTTCGGCATTCCACCGGGGCCTGGGCCAGAGGAGTGCGCTTATTTCAGGGATCGGAGGAAGTTTAAAAGAGATATGTCATTATTTATTCATATCCATATAAAAACGTCCAAATGTCAAAGTCTGCATATGTTAACATTTCTAAGTTGGATGGATGAAGTTATAAAGAGTGTATATTCTGCTAAATCTACTTTGGTGAGTCATAACCTTGTTATAAAGTTCACTGCATTAAAAAACTATTTTTATTATCATGTTGTTTCATATACTAACATTTGGATAATATTTGAAACTTTTCACTCAGTATTTAAAGTGGGACTTAAAATCTAAACTCTGCCCAGTACCACATTTGACATAGACCTGCAACACATGGCAGTACCTGGAGGACTACAGAAGATATTGTGTGTGTGCGTGCGTGTGTGTGTGCGTGAGCTTGTGTGTGAGGAAGGGGAGTGTCCAAATTTTAAAATTCACCCCTACAACCTACAACCTGGCTTTTAATCAGAAACACCTGGCTTTTATCAGAGCAGTCTTGTGTGATATCACATAGTACTTGAAACTCCTGAGGAGACTGCGGTCCTTTGGAGTGAGAGGGCCACTCCGGAGGACCTTCTATGACTCTGTGGTGGCATCAGCCATCCTGTACGGTGTGGTCTGCTGGAGCAGCAGTGTCACAGAGAGGGAGAAGAAGAAACTGGACAAGATCATCAAGAAGTCCAGTTCAGTCCTGGGCTGTCCTCTGGACTCGGTGCAGCAGGTGGGGGACAAGAGGGTCCTGGCTAAACTCATGTCTATGCTGGACCATGAGTGTCACCCCCTGCAGGACGCCCTGTCTGCTCTGGAGAGCAGCATCAGTGACAGACTGATTCACCCTTGCTGTGTTAAGGAGAGATTTTGCAGGTCTTTCCTTCCTGCTGCTGTCAGACTGTACAATGATCAATGCTAGTCATGTGTCATCTCCGTAGCAACCATGTGTCATCTCCATAGCAATAATAACAATGTGCAATATTATTTAAAGTCACTTTACCTGCTACTTATTTATTTAACCACCACTGTCCATCACTGCACTGTACACAATCATCTGAGTCACTTTATTGTAGTAATATTATATATTACTATACTGGAGTCACTTTCACTGCTGCTTGTTCACTTCAGAATCAAAGACACTTATTGTGCAGCGTTCCTGTGCCTTTGAGCTTTACACTGTTGTGTGTTTTTTTAGTTGATTGTAAATACTTATTATTATTTATCTTGATTTTGATGCATGCTCTTATTTTCCTACTGTTTCTGTAACTTGCGTTGTGACACTGCAATTTCCCCATTGTGGGACAAATAAAGGATTATCTTATCTTATCTTATCTTAAACTGAACACTCCACACACTTAAATTTAGACGTTTTTGACAAGAAATTGAACCTGCAAATGTACCTAGCTGTTGTGTTTATTGCACTGAGCAGTGCTGGGCATGTGGCGTGAGTGTTGGCCGGGTTATATTAGGTTATAATAAGTGCAAAAGCTGTTACTGACTGGACAACTGACTGACGGTGATTCCCCGTCTAACCACTGTATATTCATTCATAATAAATGTAACTCTGAGGCAAGTTCAAAACACTAAGTTCAAAACCCACCCAGACACAGGGAGAACACACAAACCCCATAGAAACAAACAAACAAACAAACTAAAAAACAAATGGCATCTGAACCTCACCCATGTGCCACCGGAGTTGCTAATCGTTTTGCTCTGCCACCCCCCTCCTCACCCCTCCACACTCCTCACTGTTTGCCTGTTGACAGCAGTACACCCCCCTCCTCTCCCCCCTCCTGGTCCCAGTCCAGTCCCTGTGCCTGAAGTGCTTGGACGTGTGCCAGCTCGGATACGCCACCACACGAGGTAATGAATAATGCCCTGTTCCACACGCACACGCACACGCACGCACACGCACGCACACGCACACACACGAGCGCTCATGTTAATTATTTGTTTAATAAATATGCAATAACCGCAGCTTGGGGCAGGATGCGATCGGGCTGAGAGCTGACGAGAGAGAGGAGAGACAGAGGAGAGGAGGGGAGCTGAAGAGAGAGAGGAGAAGAGAGAGAGAGGAGAGCTGAGGAGAGACAGAGGAGAGAGTGGGTTGTTTCGTTCAAATACGACAACACCACTGTGGTTTTGAGATGCACTTGGCCAGCGTTGTTCTCAGTAAGTGTGAGGTTGAAGCCTTTTTGGCTCGTAGACAAAGTGTACTGATCCAACTGTCTCCTGCAAGTGTGTACAATTATATAAACTGTGTACAAATATTTCAGTGATAATCTGATACCCTATTTGTTTTTCTTTAGTATTGGAGGACAAACTAGTTGTGGTAGATTATAAATTGCCATTTGATTTCAATGGGTCATACAGACAAATAAAAGACTCCTCGCTCACTCATCTCTAAACAAATCAGATCTTCAGCAGATCTGCATGAAAATAACTGGCCAATAATTATGTTAAAGGACCTATATTACACAAAACTGTTTCCTGTGAGCTTTTAGCCATGTTAGAATGTTGCTACCTCCTCAAAAACACACCTGGAGTTGTGTTTTGTTTCATTCACACATGTCTAAGTAATCCTACCCACACCTCCAAAGTGCAAAACGCTCTATTCCACCTTGTGATGAAGCAGTAGTTTTCAAATAATTAACAGCTACTGTTTACCTTTAGTTCAGTAGAGACTGGCAATTCCAGGGCTGAAATGATCCAAATGATTCTAGTGAAGGTGTGTGGATTTTAAAAACACTGTGGAGCACTTCCTGTATTTTCACATAACATCAAGGTGAAATAGAGTATAAAGTGAAATAGAGTTTCTGTTTGAGACGATAACTCTAATGCAGGGTTTTTGTGTTAGCCATGAGTAAATGAAACAAATATATAGTTATAGTTTGCCTTTGTTAATAATTGTCTTATATACTGTACAAACTTGACTTGCATCAGTTGTGGCTTCACACATATCTACTCAGTAAGGCTGGACCCTTCTGGTATATTCTCCTCACACAGTGCCACTCCAAACAGCCTTCTCTGTGGGACCGCTCCTCCTGCGATATCCAACATGGCCGCTGTATATTTTACATTTGTACTCCAGGAACAGAGACGGCTTCAAAGCACGGTGAGCTCATGATGTGCCCTTTCAAATGTCAATACAGCGTCTGGGTCACATCTGCTGTGCTCTCCCTCTCCTCAGACTCCACTGGATCCCGCGCCCAGCTGGACACCCATGAGTGCTGTCAGACACTGCCTTGGGACACTGTTTAGGGAGAGGCTTTAGAAGATCCAGAGCTGAGGAGGGCATCCTGCAGGTCTCTGTCATGTGTGAGGATGTGGAAGTGTTCAGTGCAAAAACAAAAAAATATATACAGTTTACACTATTTGCTGATCTATGTTACAGTGTTGTTTCCTCATCTCAAACAGACCTGGAGTTGTATTTTGTTTAATTCACATATTTAACACACAAACCCTGCATATTTAGGCTCTTCTCTCACACAGAAAACACTGTTACACCTTGTGATGTCATGTGATAATACAGAAAGTGCTCCTCTGTGTTTTTAAACTCGATATACCTTCATTAGCATTATTTGGATGATTTCAGCCCTGGAATTGCTCATCTCTTCATGACACCACAAGGTGGAACAGAGCATTTTGAGCTTTAGAGATGTAGACAGATTAATAATAAAAGATTACTCAAACATGTGTGAATGAAACAAAACACAACTCCAAGTCTGTTGTGTATCATGAGGAAACAACATTATAACATGGAGTTAAGCTCATAAGAAACAATTTTTTGTAACACAGAACCTATAAAAATGAGTTTTTGCATTTTTGGTTGGTTCTCTCACTGTATAAGCTTTTGTCTGAAAACAACACTGTCCAATCTAAACCTTTTTTTTTATTATTATTTTAATTATTATTTCTTATGCTCTAAGTTTCCTCTCCCTTTGCAGCGTGTATCCCACTAATGAAACTACTGCACATCACATCGGGTTTGTGAAGTTGCTATGTACAGTTTTATATCATGTTTTTGTATGTTTATGGAGAATTGTTGTGTGGGAGCATGGGTGACGTAGGCTTACAGCTAACTGCAAGGAGCATGTTTTTGATGAGGAAACAATGTTATAACATGATACAAAGCTCCAAAAAGTTCTCCAAAATAATATTCCCTCTTTAAAGTAGCACCTACATACAGCTAACTTTACAATCTTGTCCTTCACAGAAATTGTATTATATTATGAATTAAATGTATTTATTTATTTAATTTCTAATACAGTGGAATACCTTGTCAAATGCAAAGAACTGAAGACTACTCAAAAAGTCATGAATTCAAGTGGTAGTAGCTTTCCATGTGTTTTTGTGCAGTGTTCTCCGTGGTTTTGTGGAAGTGGGTGTATCTGTATGTTTATAGCAGAGCCTGGAGCAGGAGCCGGTCTGGAGTCAGGCCAAACAGAGGTAACAGAGAGCAGAGGGAGAAAGTATCAGTGTATGAACTCAACAGGGCACAGAGATGTTTTTAGAATAACACTTCAAAAAATAGGCAGCAAAGACATTTCAAAAGAGGTGAGCAGAGAAGCCAAAACGTGTTCTTGAGTAAGAGTAACCATTACTTCAAAATAATATCACGCGATTTAGTGGTCCAAGTAAGAGTAACTTAAAGAGTAACTGTCAGGACTTGATATCTAATTTTAATTTAATGTAATGTAATTGGAAGGACAAATATTTAAGGCAGACCTATTATGTAACACTGACTTTTCAGAGCTTTATGCAAATTATGGACAGACACAAAAATGAGACAAACTAAATCATATCTGAAGGAGCACTGCAAGAAGCACAAATATACAAATTATTTCATATTGTCAACATAAAGCTTTTGTCTTTTGTAGACTCACCTTTACTCAAGTAAGAGTACTGTTACACTGCACAATATATTACTAAAGTACTGTTACTTCAGTAAAAAAAAATTACACAAGTAGGAGTAAAAGTATGCCACTAGAAAAGTACTCTGAAAAGTACAATTTCTTTAAAAAGTTACTCAACAAAATATTACTGAGTACTACCCATGTCTGTCCGTGATACATTTAACTGTGACTGGCCCACTTTAGGAGAGGGAGAAACTTTTCCATTGAAGCCGTCTCTCATTAACTTCCTTCCAAAATGTGTACATGTGTTTTATTCCCAGAGCCACTTGCCATGCCGTTCATGCACAGAAACCACACTGCGTTAGCATACCAACACAACCCTCACGCTAAATGATCGTTTTGATTTGAATATTTTATGCAATACATTCATTAACTTTGAACTGTGGGTGTGAGCAGGCAAACACTCCCCTGAGAGAGAAGAAGAGCGAGACACACACGCACACACACACACACACACACACACACACACATATATAGAGAGACAGACATAGAGTGAGATACATAAAGAGAGACATATACAGAAAGAGAGTGTGAGAGAGAGAGACATACAAAGTAAATACATATTGATACAAATCAATGTTTACATTTTCTAAACTGTGTATGGTGTTCTAATTGCATTGTCTACTGTTCCTAGTCCTTTTTTTTTTGGCAACATTAGTGCAAATTAGGTCAAAAACTGAGTGTGTGCTGCCTCCAGTTGCCATTACAATTTCAAGTACTACGTGACGTCACATAAGACTGCCCTGATTATAACCAGGTATTTTACAAAACCAGGTGATCACAAACACCTCCTCCCTCACTCTCCCCTTTACTCCTCTAGACGCTGCACCGCAAAATGAAAGTATGCCTAAATTAAACGTATGTACCATGGCACTGTTGCCCACATAGACTTTCTGGAAACAATTAATACATAAATAATAAGCAAATATGAAGAAAATATGAAGAAAGATTGCTAGGGGCTAATTAGCTAATAACTAATTTATATGTATTTCTGGAACTTTAAAAGATGCAAAGTTAGTTTATCTAAATTTCAGGTTGTCAATATGTGCTTTGGACAAAAAGAAAAAATAAGATAAAATAAAATATAACTTTAATTGAACCAAAAAACCAATTGTTTCAAATGGTCAGTGATCAGCTTGGGTGGTTTTAACTGGGAGGTCTACAGCCAGTCCTCTGTCAGTAAAATCCTGTGATTTGGAGCAGAGGGCCTTCTTTAGCGGACAAACCTTTAAAGAGGGGCTATTTTTACTTCTGCCGGGTATGCAAACACATAACATATTTAGGTCTATCGTCAACTGTCTATTGTTTTGTATTCTGCTTTTGTATATTTATGGAAAATTGCCCAGGAGAGGTTGCTATATTACTCAATCATGCATGGAGGACATCTTAAAGGACTTTGCCATATTTCCCAGACTGCTAAGTGTGCGAGAATTCAAATTGTGATTCTTTCTCAATATATTCTGGAGCCTGCTGAGTCCATCTGGTGTCCCTCTTTTGGGGTTAGAATTTTGGACCAATCACAGACAAGGAGCAGCTGCATCATGTCAATCATAACTGTGCTGGATTCTGTTTGACCATGATATTGATGACCACATCAACTCTTTTTTTTTTTTTCCATCATTGTGTGTTTTGATGCAGAATATGTTAACAGAACTAGACTAGGTATATAACCCACACTTCCCTATTTTTATGTGCACCTGACCAATATGAAGTTTGCCAATACTGATGGTTTGGTTTAGTTTAGTCTTCATTTGAATGTACAGAGCCATTGAGCTAATCAGAAACGGAGATCATCCACACCAGATTAGAGCTAAATAGCTAGATGGATGGTAAGGATTCAAACATTTGAAACAGCTTGCAGTGGTCCAGAGTTATTCCCCACTTACTACTTACATCTTTAGCATCCTAATTATTCACAGTGATGAGTTTATAAGCTCTCAGTGTGGTCACGGTAATGCTAACAGTGCACTTCCTGATGCCAGGACAATAAGGTGCTTCATAATTAGATGCAGGTGATAGTTGTCGAATTGCGTATACAATATATCTGTTCTGGAGCAAGATCATTGGCTAAAATGTTGTAGCGTATGACATGAGTTCATGAAACAAACTTGTCTCTATTAAATAAAGTGAAATAAATAAATATGTTTTGCTCAAATATATGTGTAAAAAAACAAAAAAAAACACAGATTATAATAAATAATCAAAACTTCAAAAATGAAAAGCGATCTAGTCACATATAAAGTGTGAAACAATTTAGAATCAATACCCACATTGGATCAATATGGTGTTGTTTCTTTGTATTTTCAGAACCACCATCTCTCAAGCAGACAGTTCTTGTGAGACGTATGAGCTGTGAGTTCTGAGGGAATCCATCTTGTTCTGTTCAGACCTGCTGATCTCTGATGATTTACGACCACACGACAGCTCTGTGCTTACCTGCAGACAGAGGGCAGCTAAGACCAAGAGGGAGGGTCTTTTAGTCAAAGTCTGGTAGTTGCAGTTAAGGTTAGGAGTGTCTCATTTATTTAATTTATCAGTATGGTCCTCATCAGTGCAAATATAGTGATGGCCAGAACAATACTAAAATATAAAGACAGTGATGTAAGTACACTACTTATTGTAATTTACTTAACACTATAACCCATGAAAATAGGCCAGACAATCTTTGGAATGTTCCAGACTTGTCTGTACTGAGTTTGACCAATGGTCCAGACTGGACTCAGACTGGTCAGGACAAGGTTTGGACTGAGACTTCATGGGTTTGGTTTGGACTGGTCTAGACTGGTGAACTGGTCTAGACTGGGCTGAGACTGAGTCTAACCATAGACTGTATATAGAAATAGACATAGCTAACCTGTTAACCTCTGCATTCCAAATAAGAAGTGAGTATGGGTGTGTTTCCGGCTCCATCGGCTATCGGCCTAAATCTTGCCAATATGTTGGCATGTTATATCTCTTTATAAAGCATAGACTCTCTATATTGCGTCAATTTAATTCAATTTACAGAGATAAATGTCCTGTAATATGTGGCACCGCATCAGTATTTATCAGAGGAGTAATTTGTATGTGTGTAACGTCGTACTGTCCCTGAACACACCCCTAGAGGCACGTGACTTACGTGCTCTTGAGGCGCTGGCTTGTGTCTGATCCACGATATTGAGTATAAGTTAATTTAAGCGCAGTTTAGGCCAGCAACAAAACTACTGGTTGTTTTTATCAAAGTGCGAGTGCGGAGAACAGAGGACTGTCCCATAGACAGAGGACTGTCCCATAGACAGAGGACAGTCCCATAGACAGAGGACATAGACTGTCAACATGCTGGATTATATTCTTTTCACAGACAATCGTTTTGAGTCATGATTCAAAGGACACTTATTTGTGAAGACTTATGATCTGAGAGGTGCCTGTATGAGTGGTGAGTGTTGCAAATATGTTGGTTTTGAAACTACTTTTGGCTCTTTCTCATTTGTTAGCGCATAGTGGCTGTTAGCTACCACACATAAACAACCTGTTTTCTCTTACACTGGCCTACTGTAAAGTGACTATAGTGTCTGTATACATGTTACTGAACACGCTTTGATATGTAAATGAGCTGTGAATAAAAGTGTGAATGGTCTGCATTTACACACATAATTATGGTGGTGCGCACACATTTAGAATAACCGCTAAAGGCTAAGAGGAAGTAACTTACTTTGTTTACAAGTAAGAATGTCATGCAAAAATGCCATTAGGCAGATAGGGTTTGGACCAGTTCAGACCAGGTTTAGAACACTAAGGACTGTGTTTACACAGGTTCTGACTGGGGTTGGACTGGCCCAGTTAGGATTTGGAATGGTTCAGATGAGGTTTGGACTAGTCTTTATGCACTTGAGACTCACTTGCTTGGTTAAATGTGAGCACACTGATCTGAGTCACACGTGTGGCTGTATAATATCTCCTAAATATTCATAATCCATGAGCAAACTCCCTGTGATGGACTGGAGCCAGAGCAGATGTGAAGTAAAGAGTCCCAAAGTCATATCACCTCATGTGATCCTGTGGACACTCAGAAAAGGCCATATTTAAGAGATCTGGAGAAAACCCAGGAGTTAATGTTAAAGTACGCAGAAGACACAGAATGGACATTTTCAGAACAAAATAAATGTTCATTAATATGCACTGTCCCAGCAATAAATAAGTAAAGTCTGTCAGGGGACTCCAACCTGGAGCTCAGGACCTATCAGTAGTTAACTAACTAATTGTGTACTAATAAATGGATAGTGGTTTTTTATAGGCATCTAACTGTACTCAGTCTAAAGGCCGCCACACACTACAGCAGCAACTGCCCGATTTTGGCTGTGATTTGCTTCTTCCCAAGTTCGATGTGACCTGACTTTGTGTCTTCATGTACGAAGCTGCTCTGTCAGATGGTAACCACCAAACATCACCAAACGCTACAGTAACAGCCAATAAAACAGAGTGTCAGAGGCAGACGGAGTGACAGAAACAGAGGCACAAGATACAAACTTGGGATACAGCGAAAATAATTATTACTCACCTCACGAAAAGTGTAAGTTTAAACTGCAGCATCTCATACACATTTTCCATAGAATATTTTATTATTATTTTTTTTTTTATAATGACACCTAGTCCACAAAACAGTGCTTTTAATCCAGTTTGAAAAAAGTAAAAGTAAAAAGCTGAGAATAGCGTGTCTGTCTGTTTACATCCACACAGCGTGCGGATTGGGGTGAAGCTGCAGATTTGCAGTAGTGACTCTTCTTCCTGTGTACTTTATCGCCAACCTTCTGTGCTTTAAAAGATAAGATAAGATAAGATAAGATAAGATAAGATAAGACTTTATTGATCTCACAGAGGAGAAATTCACTTGTGACAGAAGCTCACAGTCAGGGGACAGTATAGTGCAAAAAGTTGTGAAAAATTGTGCAAACACTCAGAACAATAAGTAAATAAAAAATAAAATCACAATAAATATTAACATATTTACAACATCAGGTAGCTCTTATGTACAGGGAGTGAAAGAAATGTAAATATATAATAAAACATATCTCTTATATAATATATATATATGTAAAAGAATACAAATATACAAATATATAAATATATAATCTGAGGACAGTGGAGGCGGTTACTGATGAGGTGACATGGTTACAGGTTATTGCACGGGCTATTGCACAGGTTATTGCACAGGTTATTGCACTGGTTATTGCACAGGTTATTGTAAGTGTTAAACAGTGGAGTTGTACAGTCTGACAGCAGTGGGGATGAAGGACCTGCGGTAGCGTTCCTTCTTACACTGAGGGTGCCTCAGTCGGCCGCTGAAGGTGCTGCTCAGTTCCTCAACAGTCCGGTGCAGAGGGTGAGAGGTGTCGGCCATGATGGATGTGAGTTTGGCCAGCACCCTCCTCTCACCCACCTCCTCCACAGACTCCAGAGGACAGCCCAGGACAGAGCTGGCCCTCCTGACTAGTTTGTTCAGTCTTTTCCTGTCCCGCTCTGTGCTGCTCGGGGCCCAGCAGACAACAGCGTAGAGGAGAGCAGAGGCCACCACAGAGTCATAAAAAGTCTTGAGCAGGGGCCTGCACACTCCAAAAGAACTCAGTCTCCTCAGAAGGTGGAGGCGACTTTGGCTCTTCTTGTACAGGGCGTCAGTGTTGTGGGACCAGTTCAGTTTATTGTTGAGGTGAACACCCAGGTACTTAAAACTGTCCACTGTCTCTATGTCCTGTCCCTGGATGTTCACCGGTGAGGGAAGTAGTGTCCTTCTCCCGAAGTCGATCACCATCTCCTTGGTCTTACTGGTGTTAAGGCACAGGTGGTTGTGCTCACACCAGTCCACAAAGTCCCTGATGACCGATCGGTACTCCAGCTCATTCCCCTCAGACACACAGCCCACAAGGGCCGAGTCGTCAGAGAACTTCTGGAGATGGCAGGTGTCCGTGTTGTAGGTGAAGTCCGAGGTGTAGATAGAGAAGAGGAAGGGTGAAAGGACAGTTCCCTGTGGGGCCCCAGTGCTGCAGACAACCACCTCTGACTCACAGCCGCGCAGCCTCACATACTGCGGCCGGTCAGTGAGGTAGTCGATGGTCCAGGCGGCGAGATGTCCGTTCACTCCGGCGTCCTCCAGCTTCCCCCGCAGCAGTGCCGGCCTGATGGTGTTGAAGGCGCTGGAGAAGTCAAAGAACATGACTCTCACAGCGCTCCCGGCAGTCTCCAGGTGGGTGAGCGCCCGCTGCAGCAGGTAGATGACGGCGTCCTCTACTCCGATGTTGGGCTTGTAGGCAAACTGCAGCGGGTCCAGAGTGGAGCTCACCACGGAGCGGAGGTAGCTGAGGATCAGCCTCTCCATCATGTAATCATGTATGTGAAGAACTGCACCACTGCACCACATTTCACAAATAATAACATAGCATCTAAATTAGAAGTGCAATGCTCTCATGCAGTGACTCTGAGCGAGTCATTTTACTGTAGACGCAGCCATATTCCTCTGCAGTCTTTGCAATCGGAAATTTAAAATCTCATAACATTCTCCTCGTGTCTGTGGTGTGCACTTTGTGTCGCACATTTAAAAATCATTTAAGAGTGTGGTGGTCTTAAGGCTTGTCTGTGCTCAATTTTCTTGTTAATAAAATAGAATCAAGCATTTTTGAATGCTCAGAGAAAACAACTTTGCATTACTGGATTAAAGAAACTAGTGGGAATTAAATGAAATAAAACTCCAGGTGTGTTTTTGATGAGGGGACATTATAACATGGTTAAAAGCTCACAACCAAAATGTAGTATTTTAAATGGAAAAAAAAAAAATTCTCAAAATGTTGCATAAACAGCAACGCAATTCAGTTTTCAAAAGTTGGTAAAGTTGATGCATTTATAATATATATTTATGAGTGTTATTTTCTCAATTACAAGAATTAAAGTTGGGTGGTGGGTTTTTTAAAGGACCTTAAAATGGCTCTGAATCTTGTCAATACCAGGACTTAACCTTGGTCGAAAACTAATTAACATCATCTAAGGTTGATTAAAGCAAAGGCGGAACTCTGGACACGCATGAGTAATATTTAACTGACTGCATGATGGCAGAGTGGTTAGCATTTGTTTTTGAATTTAACATTTGTCATTTAACTACAGAAGGCATTCACACATTAAGGCCCAATCTCAATTCTCCCCCTTAGCCCTCTGTCTTTTTGCCCTAGCCCTCGCCCTTACCCCTCTGTCTTTAAACAGAGGGGTAAGGCAAATGGGTGTGTTTTAAACCCTTAGAAATGGGACACCCCTTTGCAGTCGCAACAATATGACATTATTTTTAAAGTTTTGAAGTATTGTGCTCCTTTTGAGTTTGTTTTAAATAAACTTTGCAAAAAGTCAAATGTTTTTTTAAATTTTTTAATTTGTTAAAATTACTATACTCTGTACAACATATGTAAATCAAATTTGAATCAACTGTAACACAAAATTAAAATGCTGCAGAGGTGGACGGAGATGCAGAGGATGCCTGGTACACACAAAAAAGAAAACAAAATTAATACATAGTCATAAACATATATAGTTGTTTTGGTACCTACAAATATTATAGAATGTAATATACCTTATATTTTATTTTCAAATTCTCCCACTTTTTTGAAGCTTGTTGGGCTGACACAACTCCAACAAGTCCAGCCTCCTACAAGAAATTTCTAAACAAAATACAAATGTGATTAATAACATGTCATTTTTAATATAAATAGGGGATAATTTACAAGGCAAAACGAAACAATAATATTTTAGGCGATGCATGTTCGTAATACTTTACACATTCTACCGTAACATGTGTATAGTTCTAAAAGCGCATGAGACGAGTTATGAGGCGAAATGAAAACATACAGATACAGCGATATATTTGACACAGTTCTTTTAGGCCATGCATGTTCGTAATACTTTACACATTCTACCGTAACAAGCGTATAGTTCTAACCGGGCATGTTACGATAAGCCGTATATGTCAGAAAGCGTAAATGCTGGCGCCATGAGTATACCTACAACTTTTCAAAAGTTACTACAGTTTTATACAACTTTTTATGAGGTTCTTGAGTGCAAATACTCACATTTGTCCAATTTCTTCCCAATTGCCCGACACTTCCCAATTGTCATGTTGCTTTTTGCTGCGACTTGCGTTAAGCCACGCCTATCCCCTTTTGTGCAAAGGTTGCATCTGAAAAAGCTCTGCTCAGAGGGGTAGAACAGCCCTTCCCCTTAGCCCTCGCACTTACAGAAAAGAGTATTGGGACACCCCTCTGTCTCTCGTGAACGCGCACAACAGAGGGGTAGGGCTAAGACAGAGGGCTAAGGGGGAGAATTGAGATTGGGCCTAAAGCTATAGGGTATGATCCTGTCAGATCTCAGAAGCTAAGCAGGGCTGGGACTGGTTAGTACTTGGATGGGAGACTGCTGGGAAAATCAGGTGCCACAGTGGGGCACCAGTCAAAAAAACTATCGTTGTGTCCTTAGGCAAGGCACTTCACCCACATTGCCTAGTATGAAAGTGGTGTGTGCGTGAGTGATGGTGGTGGTCGGAGGGGCCGATGGCGCAGATTGGCAGCCTCGCTTCCATCAGTCTGCCCCAGGGCAGCTGTGGCTACAGTAGTAGCTTACCATCACCAACTGTGGAATGAATGAATAATGCCCTAAAAAGCGTCTTTGAGTGTCCATAAAAGCGCTATATAAAACTGATGCATTATTATTATTATTATTATTATTATTATTATTATTATTATTATTATGTAGCCTGCTCTCTCGCTGGTTTAAAAATGAACTACAATCACATCTGAACCTGCAGGTTACCAGAGTCTAAACCTGCAGACAGAGACACGTCCAAGTTTGTCTCATTCTCAGTTTATGAACAGGCCATGCCCCATGTGAAAGCTCCAACCTTCAGAATTCACTCACTGAGCTGCAGAGGCTGCACTAGCACTGATTGATAAAATGAATGGTTTTAGATGTAAGTAAAAAAAAAAGTTTGTTTTTTTTTTTGTTTTTTTTGTTGTTGTTTTTTTTTTCCATTGGATAATCCAAAACATGAAATGACTACATCAACAACATTGTGATCATGTACAATGATAGCACGGCTGAGTGGAGAGCACTAACACTTCACAGCCCCTGAGCCGGACAAGGCCTTTCTGTGTGGAGCTTGCATGTGCTCCCTGTGTCCGTGTGGAGCTTGTATGTTCTCTCTATGTCTATGTGGAGCTTGCATGTGCTTCCTGTGTCTGTGTAGAGTTTGCATGTTCTCTCTGTGTCTGTGTGGAGCTTGCATGTTCTCCTGTGTCTGTGTGGAGCTTGCATGTTCTCCTGTGTCTGTGTGGAGCTTGCATGTTCTCTCTATGTCTATGTGGAGCTTGCATGTTCTCCGTGTCTGTGTGGAGTTTGCATGTTCTCTCTGTGTCTGTGTGGAGCTTGCATGTGCTACCTGTGTCTGTGTGGAGCTTGTATGTTTTCTCTGTCTGTGTGGAGCTTGTATGTTCTCTCTATGTCTATGTGGAGCTTGTATGTTCTCTCTGTGTCAGTGTGGAGTTTGCATGTGCTCCCTGTGTCTGTGTGGAGCTTGCATGTTCTTCTTGCTTGTGTCTGTGTGGCTTTCCTCTGGGCGCTCCGGTTTTCCTCATCAACCCCAAAATGCTCCTGACCAAAACGAGCTCACGATCTGGAGATGGGTCCTCAGGCACAGCACTGCTCCTGACAGGTTAAACCAGCAGCATTATGGGATCAGTCAAATGGTTGTAAATTACTCTAACCTTATTTTCTGTTAATAGTGAAGAATAAGTCTACAGTCCTACTGCTGTTAGTAAAAACTATATTTGAGTGTACCATGTTAACTTCCTATCTCTAGAGACAGATCATTTGATTTTTTTTATTATTATTTTTTTTTTTTTTTATAAAAATCCCAACCTTTACTAATTGTATCTGGATGTCTGCAAAAGACAATACTGATTAGGAAACACATGTTTCGTTTTTCTTTTTTTTTTTTTTTTTTTTAATCAAATGGTGTTCTCTATTAGAGAAGATTTTTAAGTCATTTATTTTGTGTGATTTAAATTCCTTCTCAATTCAAAAAGTGAACTCCTCTTGGGCTTTTAGCAACACACCAAAACAACTGTGGGGCAAAACAATGTAATCTGTCTCAAATCCACAAACCTTATCCAGTGACTCAGAATCCAAGTGACCTTTTCTGGAATTCTCCTAAGAAATAACCCCAAATCATTACAATGTGAGCAGCATACGAACGTGACACAAATGTTGCTGCACCTTCTGGAGTGTGAAAGGTTAACCGGGGAGCGAGGAGTGAGCGGAGAGCCAGGGGGTGCATGTAGTCAGTAGTGTTTTCATAAATGTCACGACGGTACGTGTGTGAATGTCTGAATCTAATGCAATAACCATCCATCATTTTGTTAAGTGGGGAAAACCTAACTGTCTAACTGATAACCCTGAGGATGTAATGCAAACCAATGGAAGGAAGGAGAAGATGGAGAGGCTGAGGAGGCCGATGGTTCTGCTGCAGCTGTGGAGAGGGAGGATGATTACAGTACTTGGCAGAAGTGTCAAGAAGAAGATGAAGGGGAGAGAGAGTGCATTTATGTGAATGTCTTGAGAGTAAAAGTTGCAGGCTGTGATTGGCTGACAGTGACAGGCAGGAAGTAGAAATGTAGAATGTAGGATTAGCTTGATTAATCCTCTTACTTTCTATTAATTGATTAAAAATGAGTTCCGAATGGCAGTCACAACATCCCTTTTCAAATTCATGGTCCAGATGACTACCTCTGAAGTGTTAGATCCACTCTACATTCTATTAACTCTTCGAGCCTGATCTTGCACCTGATCTTAGGGCTAGCGCAAGTGTGGAGTGTGGAGCTCTAAAGAAGAGGTGTGCCGTGCCTGAATATCGGGCGGAGTGGAGCAGACTGAGGATGTGGCATGGTGCCTTCAGTGAACTGCCAGCCAAAATCGTAAAAATAAAAAAATATAAAACTATAAAATATCAAACTAGTCAAACTAGTCCAATAAATATCAAACTAGTTACAACATGTAATATATATATGGAGAGACAGGCCAATAACCCATCTCTCCACAACATGGAAGCTCATGTCAGGCATCATCGCGGCTAAAATAAGTGGGCACATGGATCAATACATGAGCACAGCACAGAAGGGCATTGGCAAAAACACCAGAGGAGCCAAACACCAACTCCTGGTTGACTGAACAGTCGCCCGTAACTGCAGAACCTGTCAGACCAACCTGTGCACTGCCTGGATTGATTACAAGAAAGCCTATGACTCAGTGCCACAGACATGGATCACTGAGTGCTTGGAGTTGTACAATATCAGCAGGACTCTAAGGGCGTTCATTGCAAACTCAGTGCGGTTGTGGAAAACCACCCTTGAAGCCAATGGCAAGCCACTTGCACAAGTGTCCATCAAATGTGGCATATACCAAGGAGATGCACTGTCCCCACTGCTGTTCTGCATAGGTCTGAACCCCCTCAGCCAAATCATTGACCGCACTGGCTATGGATACCGACTCAGAAACGGGGCCACCATCAGCCACCTCCTCTACATGGATGACATCAAGCTGTACGCTAAGAGTGAGCGAGACATCGACTCACTGATCCACACCACCAGGATCTACAGCACAGACATTGGAATGTCATTCAGGCTCGAGAAATGTAGTAGGATGGTGACAAAGAGGGAAGGTAGTCCACACAGAGGGGGTCTCACTCCCAGAGGAAACAATAACAAACATTGAGGACAGTTACAAGTACCTTGGTATCCCACAAGCAAATGGCAACCTTGAAGAGGCAACAAGGAAAGCGGCTACGGCTGCAACGAGTAAGGCAAGTCCTAAGAAGCCAGCTCAATAGCAAGAACAAGGCACAGGCAATAAACAGCTACGCCCTGCCAGTGATCAGATACCCAGCAGAAATCATAAGCTGGCCAAAGGAGGAGATACAGACCACAGACGTTAAGACACGAAAGCTCCTGACCATGCATGGAGGGTTCCATCCCAAATCCAGCACCCTGAGACTGTATGCGAGCTGGAAGGAAGGAGGCCGAGGACTAGTGAGTGTGGGAACCACTGTTCAGGATGAAACATCCAAAATCCATAAGTACATTAAGGACAAGGCCCAGACAGATGATGTGCTCAGGGAATGCCTCAGACAGTGGAGCTCAGAGGAAGAGGTGCTGGAGGGACCATCATGGCAGGACAAGCCCCTACATGGGGCATACCACCAAAACATAACTGATGTGGCTGATATCAAAAAATCCTACCAATGGCTGGAGAGGGCTGGTCTGAAGGACAGCACAGAGGCCCTCATCCTGGTGCACAGGCGCAAGCCTTGAGAACCCGAGCAATAGAGGCCCAGATCTACCACACCAGACAAGACCCAAGGTGTAGGCTGTGCAAAGAGGCTCCTGAGACAGTCCAGCACATAACTGCAGGGTGTAAGATGCTGGCAGGGAAAGCATACATGGAGCGACATAACCAAGTGGCGGGCATTGTGTACAGAAACATCTGTGCAGAGTACAGGCTGGAGACCCCAACGTCAAGGTGGGAAACACCTCAGAAGGTTACGGAGAGTGACCGAGTCACGATCCTGTGGGACTTCCAGATACAGACTGACAGAATGGTGATGGCGAACCAACCAGACATAGTGGTGGTGGATAAGCAACAGAACAAAGCCGTGGTGGTGGACATTGCAATACCAAGCGATGGTAATATCAGGAAAAAGGAACACGAGAAACTAGAGAAATAACAGGGGTTCAAGGAAGAGCTGGAGAAGGCCTGGAAGGTGAAGGCATCAGTGGTGCCCATGGTGATCGGAGCACTCGGGGCTGTAACCCCCAAACTGGAGGAGTGGCTACAGCAGATACCAGGAAAAACATCTCAGTCCAGAAAAGTGCAGTACTAGAAACAACAAAGATACTGACTCTGGTAGAGGACCCGAGCTGGATGAGGGTGAGAGAAACCAACCACTGTGGAAGGTGAGGAACACATTTTTATATGCAGTGTATATATATATATATATATATATATATATATATATATATATATATATATATATATATATATATATATATATTAGCATGATAAACGCTTAATATTCAAAACATGTTCGTGTGCCATGCGAGATGTTCATGAGCAGTCCGGATGCCCCCCCGTAGCAGAGCACATCCCTTCGCCTGCTTCCTGTATATGTTTATAAAGTTAGTCGCCAGTAGGTAGGCTACCATCAGAACCGTAGAAAACTGTGCCTGGAGCGTGGAGCGGCCGGACTCTGACAGGGATCAGTGCGTACATTCACTGACAGCTCGGGGCTGTGACAGCGGAGCAGACGCACGCCTTGTTTGTGCTGCTCTCTTGGCAGCAGCGGTCAGTAGAGCTTTGTACAGCGGCTCAAGAGACGTAAAGTGCACATGAGCACTGCTCCGTACAGACACCTGAGCATCCTGCTCTGTGCGCTCATGGTGAATATCAGTCACTTTTGCGGGGCAAATGCAGGTCGTGCAGTCACCCTCCCCATGTGTTAATGGTTTAATTCATGTCTGTGCGCAAAGCGGTAAAACCAGAAACATTTATATGACAATAAAAGTATTCTTTAATCCTCGAGACATCCACCTGTGTGGGACCAAATGCAGTGGACACCCGTGAGACGAGAATGTGTGCGGTCAGCAGTAGCAGTGGTGGAAACTCGTACCTCAGGTGAGAGACGTAGTGGTGGCCTGCTAGGACAGGCGAGAGCGGGTGGGACCAGGGGGAGAGCAGCGCTCAGTGGGTCTGCTGTGGGATGGGAGAGCATGAGATCGACACTGGTCTGCTGTGGGATGGGGGGCAAACGTAAAAGGGAAACACAGAGAAAACTAAAAAGGTTGACGTGTGTGCGCAAGCACAAGTTTACAGGGATATGCATGCGTGAGAGGGGCGCACGTGTGCGCGGAATGTTCGAAACACAAACGCAGTCAGTTCTGTCACGGCCCTTCCAAAATTCTGTATTCCCAGCGCCTCTACTGGAGCGTACTTGCATCGTGGGGCTCCGGAGCTGTTTTACTGTACCCATATATAATTTTTCCTCACACCCTCTTTGCTGCCCGGTAATGAGGCAAAGATTACAGACATTACCCACACCAGCAGTGCTTTTAAATACTACAGCGCTCACAGACTGTCATCACCATATATGTACCTGTACCATCCCACTCCAGCAGTGAAGTACAGCCTGACCTGGACACGCCCCCTTCTCAACGCTAGCGCTAGTGCTAAGATTGGGGGCAAGATCGGGTCCTTAGTGGCTTTGGGAGTGTTCGCCTTCTAAACAAAAATGTATTTAATTAAACAGTATGCTTTACAATTTTGTGCATTATTCATTCACTCCACACTGGGGGAAGTCAGCTACTAATGTAACCACAGTTGCCCTGGGACAGACTGATGGATGCAAGGCTGCCAATCTGTGATATCAATTCCTCTGACCACTACTAACGCTCACACACACACCACATTCATTCTAGTCAAGGTGGGGGTGGAGGTGGGTAAAGTATCTTGCTTAAGGACACAATGCCTGTTTATTTGAAAATTATGATTATTTATAATGATCACCATAGACTCAAGAATTTCACCTACAGTATATGCCAGAATAAAAACTTTAACTCCATATAAGATTTAAATTGCTAACTGAGCTACACTACTGTTTCTTAAGCAGAAAGCAGATATACAGAGGTAGGGGGAGACATGAGAGTCCTTGGTCCATGAGTCTGATTACCAGTCCTCTTGTCAGAACCTCCAGTCGAGTATGGAGTGATCAGACACGAACAAATCAAGACAAGAACCACTACTGAAAACAGCTTTTAATCACAAGCTGTCAAAGCTATCACTCCAACCATACTGTCCATTTCAAGGGCTCATATTCCACTATTTTTTTTACCTGAAGTTGTGTTTTGTTTAATTCACACAAGTTTAACACACAAACCCTGCATATTTAGGTTGAGTTCTTCTTTCAAACAGAAAACACTCAGTTCCACCCTGGAAATACAGAAAGTGCTCCACTGTGTTTTTAAACTGCATACACCTTCACTAGAATCATTTGGATGATTTCAGCCCTGGAGTTGTCGATCTCTTCTGAACTTAAGGTAAAAGGTAGCTGTTAACATGAAAACTACAGAGCATTTGGAGCTTTGGAAATGTAGACAGGCTAATAATGCAGGTTTACAACCATGAAATGAACAACAAATGAATCAGAACACAACTCCAGGTACTGTATGTTTCTGAGGTGGTACCAACATGATAGCATGGCTAAAATCTCGCAAGACTCCATTTTGTGTAATGGAGGACCTTTAATATCTGCTGTCATCTATTGCTGCTTGACCTGGGAGTCTCTGAACTGTATTTCATTGTTTTGTTTTTTTTTGTTTTTTTTTTTTCTGGCAACACAACTCTGTTCAGTCTGACTTGAGTACATCTCTGCAACCATCAAATCTGCATATTTTAGTTACTTCTTGAATGTAAAAACAAACTTGGAAGATGGTGGTTCATATTTAATTGTTGGTGCTTCTGGGCAGTGAATCCTTGTTTATTCTACCACATGGCTCTGGAACGTTCATGTGTAGGACGAGCACCAGAGCTGAGAAAGAGCCAGAGTCGCTGTGGGGTGACCGTGTGCCAGGCTAGACCAGAGACCACAGACCACAGACCCATTACCCAGATTAGTGCAGCCGCTTCACTCCAACAATACTGGATCTGAATACTCCTCTTTGGACCTGAAGGATGGTCCACTGTTTGGCACTGAACAATGGTGAATGCACACAGATAACAGATGTTTTTATACTTGGAAATTCATTTTTCATTTGAGTCCATTTGTGACGCTTAACCTAAAATAAAATCCAATTGTGGCTGGGAAATTTGGCTTGAGGGTCTCATTAAAAATCTTCTACGAAATGTGGGCAAAATTATCTATTTTGAAACTGTTCATATGTCACATGAATAGTCTAAAAGAAAATGATTTATATACATATTATTATTATTATTATTATTATTATTATTATTATTATTATTATTATTATTGTTATTATTATTATTATTATTATTATTATTATTATTGATCAGTTTTAATATTTCAAATTATAACTTTTTAGGAAATCTGTTTTTGAAGTGGTGACATTGTATTGTGTAGTTTACTTAACTTACTTACTTGTTAATAATGTGTAGTATAATATTGTAATGTAGTAGTATTTGTAACTGTTAACTCAATGTTCACAAGCTGTTAATTATGTCACAACAGGGTTCCTGCATCAGTAGTGTACTCAAAGTAGTATTTTGATAGATTCATGCATGTTTGTGAAATCCTGCATTGTGCTGCAGGAATACTCCGATAATTACCCTGTATCCCCACCCACTGCTCTGTACTTACTGTCATTTTCACAAAAATTCAGACTCTGGGTTAGACATGTAGGGTTTAAAAATACAATTTTCTTCAATAATAAAAGCCTGCAGTAAGTAACTGCACTGCAGTTGTGAACAATAATCAATGGACCTGTTTCTGTTATTAAGCTGTAAAATGAACAAATGCAAAATGACTAGCTGCATATGTTTTATAATATATAAAAAGGTTTAAAAAGTTCCTTATGTACTGGTAGTTGCTTAAATCAGATAATCCACTTCCACTGATTAAAAAATGTTATATTTCTATAGCCCTAACTGTAAACAAAACTTTGCTTAAATGTTTGAAATGTTTTTGTTTTTACTTTGTATAACTCTCATGTCTGTCAAAGATTAATAACAACTGTGACTGTTACATATCTTGAGATTTTTTGTAGGAGCAAAGTGTAGTTTGGACTAAAGGAGGTGGTTTCTCACATAGACTCACATTCTATCCATATGATCTGCCCATGTTACGTGTGTGTGGAGGCACAATTGTCTGCTCTGGAGTGACACAAAGTGACTTTTTTATAGTCCACACTTACTCCGTTTACCTCCTTGCCTCTGTGAAGATAGGCATTTTCCCCATGCCATACTCTGGAGCTTTAGACAGTAGTGTGTGCTAGAGATTGACCATATGGGTTTTTCATGACCGATGCCAATTGTTTAGAGTCCAGAGAAACCGATGGCTGATAAGCTCTGCTGATATTATTTGGCCGATATGTGGGGCTGATTTGGATTATTTTCACCAAAGTACGTAATTTAAATTTACTACAAACTTCCCCCCAAGCCTTGTTTTATTGCAAACCTTTAAGAAAGCAGTGTAGCCACATTTTGTGCAATTATCTCCTTGCAATGACATGTTGAAATAAAGCTTTGTGTGTACTCTTTAGGCAGCAGGATGGTTAAACAAAATATGATACGCTTTTCAAAATATGAAAAGTTGATATGCTAAAAAGTGCATATGTAACATATATAAATCAGATATATGGGCCAGCCGATACATCATTCTATTTCTAGTGTGTACTTATATTTAGGAGGATTCTCGGGGTGTATACTTCCCTGGGGTGGGTTGTAAGTGTGTTGGAGTACAGTAAGGTGTGTGTGTGTGTGTGTGTGTGTGTGTGTGTGTGTGTGTGTGTGTGTGTGTGTGTGTGTGTGTGTGTGTGTGTGTGCGTGTGTGTGTGTGTGTGTGTGTGTGTGTGTGTATTTCTGTGCATATATGGGTGTGTTCAAATACAGCTCATTTTTTGACATATTCCATTATACACCCAAATATGCATATTCCCCAAAATTCAGGGTAACATTTTTCCTCATGAGTTTTGAAAGAATGATTTTTCCATTTTGGATATTTCCAAAACTATATACCAACCCTGATGTTTTTGCTGGCCACTTGAAGCATCTGCAGTAATATTCTATCCCAGTCTATCCTAGTCATTTGGTTTTGAATGCTGGGACATAGATTTCATAGAATCTCTTCATGTCTTTATCAAGGCAGTATCTACAAAAGAAGGCCTCTACAGTCAGTTCATAGATGAGATCCAGAGGAACACAGAAAGAGGTATAGCTGTGTGTGGCAGTGCTGAGCCTGGTCGTAACAGGGTATGGTGTATTACAGTCAGGTGATGTTTATGTCTTCTGTATAATAAGCTCTGACATGGTCTCTATGGGGACACACAGAAGCAGACAGAGCAGTATGTTTTCACTGTGCACACCAGACAAAGGGAGGTCTGGGAGCACTCAAATATATGGAGGAAGTAGGGCCATAGCATTGTATTGTTCAAGTACTTATAGGTGCTGTGCCTGATTTTTCTCTGAAAATGTGGAAAAAAAAGAACTAGATTTAATTTAAACAGTTTGCAGTGGTCTAAAGTTTTTCCTCACTCACCTTATGCATTCCAAGTGTCCTAATTATTCACCACAATGAGTTTATAAGTGTTTTTTACCACTTTCAGTGGCCAAACTGGAGTTTTGCCATCACAGTAAAGCTAACAACAACTAGCATGTTAAGTATACACTTCCTGATAATCAAAAAACAAAACACTTTATAATTTACTGCAATGTAATTCTTCTGAATTACGCCATAATATGGTGTTATTTTGTGATATTATCAACTAAATTGAGAATAGGCCTAACACATAATTTAGTTAAGATTAAAATTTTATATAAAATTATTATGAAATAACATAATGCAGTTTCCTGAGCAGCCAGTCCTTTCGAGTCTGGAATTGGACAATAGAGCATGACAAACCTCTAACTTGGTCCAACCACAGCTGCCAATTTGTATCAAAATATATAACTTCCTTGACTTGAAGTAGATAACAGTTTGCTTCATAAATAACAGTGCTTTGATTGTAGATTCTGCAGAAATCTGTGCTGTTTATCAGTCCTCTGTGTTTTGTTTTTGTTTTTACTCAGAAGTGACTTTGCATTTCTCTGACTAGTTAATTCACCTGTCAATCACCCCCATTTGACATGTAAAATCTAATAATAATAATAATACATGGGTTTTACAGAGCCCTTTTCACAGTAACACAAAGACGCTTCACAATAAAGTAACACTAAAACAAGGACAGGACAGACAAACAGTAATGAGGAGCAATCATGTCTGGGGACTATAGGCTGTGAAGAAAAGGTGTATTTTGTGCAGTTTCTTGAAGCTGTTTTGGTAAGTCTGAGTTTCTGATGTGAAGGGGGAGAGCGTTCCAGTGAGTGGGGGCATCCATGGCAAAGGCTCAGTCCCCCAAGGTCCGGTGCTTTGATTTGGCTGTGGGAGTGATGAGGTTAGAGGCGACTTAACAGAGGCGGCAGGAGGGGCGGTGGAGCTGGATAAGGTTTGTAAGGTATGGAGGGCTTTCTAGGTGGAGGATCTTGAGGTTGATGCGCTGTTAGATGGGGAGCCAGTGGAGTTGGAGAGGTAGGAGGTAAACCAGGAGTGAGCTGAACTGGTGATGCTGATGGAGTGAAGATGGTGGAGGAGACTGGAGTGATCAATTGTGTCAAAGGCAGTGCAGAGGTTGAGAAAAAGGAGGATGGAGAGGGATCAGGAGTCTGAGGCGAGGAGGAGGTCATTGGTAACTTTGATGAGGGCTGTTTCTGTGTCGGACTGGAAGGATTCATACAACTGATTGGAGTGAAGGTAATCTTGAAGCTAAATGGATATGGAATGCTGAAGGATTTTGGATAGGAACGGGAGGTTTGAGATGGGGTTGAAGTTGTTTGGGTCGTCAGGATCCAGACTGGGTTTTTTGAGTATGGCGGTGACTACAGCAAGCTTGAAGGTGGGAGAACAGTTCTAGAGGTCAGTGATGAGTTTATGATGTTCAGGATGAGTGGGCTGAGGCAGGGGTGACATGTTTTAATCAGAGGAGAGGGGATGGGATGTAGTGTGCGTGAGGACAGTATTGGGCAGGACAGGTTGAGCGTCAGGACCGATAAAGGTCCTGAAGGTAGATAGTTGTGTGTTACATTTGTCTGTGGTGAAGGAATTGGAGATATTGTCCATGGGTTTGAGAAGGTTGTGTACAGTGTTAAACAGTGAGCGGGGGTTGGCAGAATCATTGAGAATTATGCCAGAGTAATATGCTGTTCAGGCGGCTGATAGTGCAGTTCTGTAGAGGTGGGTGTGGTTTATGTAAGCTTGAGTATGTACTGTGAGCTGGTTTTCTTAGAGAGGCGTTCAATTTCCTGTGGTGTTTTTTGAGTTGGTGAAGTTCAGGGGTGTACCAGGGGGCGGAGCGAGTGAATGAGACCAGTTTGGTTTTGACAGGGGCAAGAAAATCAAGGCAGGAGGAAAATCAAGGCAAGGGAGGGTGGATGTAACAAGGGTGTTGGAGATGTGGGTGCTGAGGGTGGTCAGTACGTGTTTGTGTTGATTTTGGACCAGTTATGTTGAAGTTGTAGGTTACTGCGAGACGGTCTGAGATGGCAAGGTCAGTATGTAAAAGTGAGTAAGTGACAATACCAGAGGTGCAGATGAGGTCCAGAATTTGTCTGCTTGTGTGGGTGAGAAAGTAAATTTGTTGGATCAAGTTGAAGCTGTTTAAGATGTCTAGAAAGTCGTGCAGCGTTACAGAGGGGGGAGTCAATGTGGATGTTGAAGTCACCTAAGAACAAGGGGGGTGGAGAGTAGAGGAAAGTTCTGTGATGAATTCAGCAAACTCTCCACTCCTGCCATCAGGACAAGGTTTGTCAAGGTAGGAGAATCCAGGAGGGGTTGAGAAAGAAGTAAATCCAGAGTTTTGTGCCAAGTTTTTGTTAGACAGAGTAAATCCAGTTGAAAGTCCAGGACAAATTAATTGATGAGGGTTTTATTGCTGAGGGATCTTGTGTTGAATAGTCAGATTTTCAGAGGCTATTTGTTGTGGCACAGCAATGGAGGGACCCAAAAAATGGACACAGACCAATAGAAAAAGGAAAAGGTGAATTTATTTTACAAAAACTGGATGCAGGCTGGAACGTGGCTGGATTGGGTAGATATTACACTGGAGTGAGTGAGTATCTGGCTGGAGCAGGCAGGGATCTCTGGAGAGCAGAAAAAGCAGGTAAGTTGAAAATAATCATCTGGTAATGTGGATCACAAAAACTCAGTAGTTGAGGAACCAAGAGGTTCATCGTGTTTTGGATGAAAAACAATCTGGCAGAATCTCGCTGGTGAGCAGGCCTTAAATAACGAGAGATCTTGATTGCCAGCTGGTGAGATGGATCACGGGTTCCAGGAGACTCTGCGCGCGCGCACGCACACACGCACGCACGCACGCACGCACGCACACGCACACGCACACGTCAGGGTATGCTCTATAGAAATCTTGGTGGAGGGACTTATCTAGAATGTTGCAACAGGGAACCCAGGAGCATTCTTCCATACCATATCCCTCCCAGTCGAGCAGGTACTGAAATCCCCTTCCCCGGTGCTGAACATCCAGAATCCGTCTCACAGTGAAGGCAGGGTAGCAGTCAATGACTCAGGTGGGAGGAGGGGGATTGGCCGGAGGGCTGAGAGGGCAGGACAACACTGGCTTAAGGAGAGACACGTGAAAAGATGGATGGATCTTCAGGGAGGAAGGTATTTTGAGGCGTACAACAGCAGGATTTATCACTTTTTCAATGACATATGGACCGATAAACATGGGTGCCAGTTTCTTAGCCTAATTAAAGAGGAAGATCACAGGTTGACAGCCAAACCTTTTGTCCAGGCTGATAAGGATTCATCATAAGATTGCTTATGATGTCTATCAGCAAATCGCTGATTGCAGTGCGCTGCAGTGCAGCACAAGCAGTTCTCCATACCTGTTGACAGCGCCTTAAATGAGCCTGGACTGACGGGACCGCCACATCCCCCTCTTGATCTGGGAAAAGAGGTTGAAAATCCAGAGAAACCATGAATGGGGTCATACCTGTGGAAGAGGATATTAGGGAGTTGTGGGCGTATTCAATCCAAGGCAAATAAGTGCTCCATGTGGCTGGGTTATGGGCTGTGACACAGCGCAGGGCTAATCAGGTCCTGATTAGTCCGCTCCATCTGACTATTGGATTGAGGGCGGTACCCAGATGATGGACTGACAGAAGTTCCCAGAGCCTGACAAAATGCCCTCCACACTTGAGACATGAATTGTGGACCTCTGTCAGAAACAATATCTACTGGAATGCCATGAAGCCTGTACACATGAAGGACCAAAAGATTAGCGGTTTCAGTGGAAGTTGGCAACTTAGGTAGGGGTACAAAACACACTTCTTTAGAGAAACGGTCCACAGTTGTGAGTATAACAGAATTACCGTCAGAGTTCGGCAGCCCAGTGACAAAATCAATAACAATGTGGGAGCATGGTCTACTGGGAATAGGTAAGGGGTTGAGGAGACCAGATGGAGCTTGATGATTAGACTTGCTTCGGGCACAGGTAGTACAGTCAGCAATAAAAGACCGAGTGTCCTTGATCATAGATGGCCACCAGAATCTCTGCTTAATCTGCTTAGTCCTTGATCCCTTGGGGAATGCTGGGACAGGACTGCTCCCACCCCAGAGTTGGAAGCATCAACCTCAACAATGAATTAACTGGAGGGATCAGGGTGAGTTAGGACTGGAGCAGAGGTGAACAGAGTTTTAAGAGTAGCAAAGGCATCTTCTGCCTCACTAGACCATTTAAAAGGGGTGAGGGTAGAGGTGAGACGAGTCAGTGGGGCTGCCTTTCTGCTGTAGTCTTTAATAAATCTCCTGTAAAAGTTAGCAATCCCCAGAAAATGATGAAGTTGTTTCCTGGTTTCAGGTTTGGGCCATTTTGCCACAGCTTTCACTTTCTCAGGATCTGCCTTGATCTGCCCCTGTTGAATAACAAAGCCCAGAAAATTAACAGATGCTGCATGAAAATCACATTTCTCTGCTTTCACAAAGAGCTTGTTCTCCAGGAGGCATTGCAGAACAAGCCTGACATGCTGGACATGTTCCTTGAAATTCCTGGAAAAAATGAGAATGTCATCCAAATACACGAAAACAAACTTATTCAACATATCCCACAGGACATCGTTAACAAGAGCCTGGAAAACTGCCGCTGCATTAGTTAGACCAAAAGGCATAACCAGGTACTCAAAATGTCCGAGTGGGGTATTGAATGCGGTCTTCCACTCATCACCTTGTTGAATGCGAACAAGGTGATAGGCATTTCTTAAGTCCAGTTTAGTAAAAATGGTGATGAAGAGGTTCGAAGGCTGAATCAATGAGTGGAAGAGGTTACTTATTTTTAACAGTTATGTCATTTAATCCTCTATAGTCTATACAGGGCCTCAAGGTCTTGTCCTTCTTCCCCACAAAGACAAATCCTGCACCTACAGGTGATGAAGATGGACGTATCAGCCTTGCAGCTAAAGAATCCCTTATACAAGCTTCCATAGCCTCCCTCTCTGGACAGGAAAGTTTATACAAGCGACTAGATGGTAAGGGGGCACCAGGAAGCAGATCAATAGCACAATCATAGGGACAGTTGGAGGTAGAGAAAGTGCTTTCTCTTTATTGAACACTTCACCCAGATCATGATATTCAGAGGGTACAGCAGGCAGATCTGGAGGACAGGGAGGAGAGGGAGATGCTAGTCCACCGGGGGTTATGGCCGATTGGTGACAGTTGGAGTGACAAAAAGTACTCCAGCTGGCAATGATGTTCTTAGCCCAGTCAATATGAGGACTGTGCAATTTTAACCAGGGAAGTCCCAAAACTATAGGGGCATGAGAAGATGAAATCACCAAGAACTGAAGAACCTCCCTGTGATTACCAGACAAAACCAGTGTTAGATTAACAGTTTGATGTGTGATCCTGGCCAATCTCTCTCCATTCAAAGCATTTACATCTCTGGGGGATATTAGCTTGAGACACAAAGTTAGAGTCAATGAAATTGTCTTCTGCTCCCAAGTCAATAAGTGTTAGGAGGGGTATGGACTCACACGACCAGCACAGAGTGAATTGAAGCTGCAGACTTTGTGGAGTGGAATCCAGGAGAGAAGTAATTTGGCTCACCAGAACCTCTCCATTTACTGGTGAGCCATCTTTTTTGGTCGCTCAGGGCAGGAGTTGTAGTGACCAGCTTGTCCGCAGTAAATGCACAGCCCAGACTGCTGGCGGCGCTGGCGTTGCGCAGGTGTTAATTGAGCACTGCTCAGCTGCATGGGCACCTCTTCAGTAGAGGGCGCAGGGAAACTGGAATGCACATGGGGCTTGTTAGTAGGAGCAATGGAGAAAGGGAAAGTAATCTGAGGTAAGGTAAGTGTATAAGGTGAGGACTGTCGTGTTCTCTCTCTTTGTCTTTCTCTAAGTCTATTGTCAAGATGGGTGGCCAGGGAAATATGTTCCTCCAGAGTATCAGTCTCATCGCACACAGCCAGTTCATCTTTAACCTTATCACTCAACCCCCTCATAAAAACGCCTTGTAAAGTAGTATCATCATCCCAACCATTCTCAGCAGCTAGAATGCAAAAATCTATGAGCAACAGATGATGAGCCTTGATTGAGTGAGAGTAGACGTCTAGCTGCTTCTTTGCCTTTAAGAGGGTGGTCAAATATCTTTCTCATCTCTGCAGTGAAATTATCATAAGAGTGACACAAGGTGGAGTCAGATTCCCAAACAGCCATAGCCCATTGAGCAGCTCTGCCAGTGAATATACCAAGTAGAAATGCAATGCAAGACTTATCTGTGCAGTAGGTGTGAGGTTGCTGGTCGAACACCAGGGAGCACTGGAGGAGGAAGTGGCCACAAGCTCCAAGATCACTGGAGTAGTGCTCTGGAGTAGGCATGTGCAGCTCATGAGTAGCCAGGGTGGGAGGCTGGATCAGAGGCTGGACTAGAGGGGAAGCAGTCTCTTGTGGTTGACCAGCAGGTGGTGTTTGCAACATAGTTGAGAGCTGAGCAGCAAAGCCGATTCATTTGAGTGGTAAACTGAGTAACATTAACAGGTAACTCACTGAGTCTTTCGATCACTTGTTTCAAAATTTGCTCATGATGACTCACTCTGACCCCCTGTGTGGCCAGAGCCTGAAGAACTGGGTCTTGGTCCTGGTCTGATGGGTCCACTTGGCCAGATTGTTCGGTTGTGGCACAACAATGGAGGGACCCAAAAAATGGACACAGACCAATAGAAAAAGAAAAAGGTGAATTTATTTTACAAAAACTGGATGCAGGCTGGAACGTGGCTGGACCGGGTAGATATCAGGCTGTAGTGGATGAGTATCTGGCTGGAACAGGCGGGGATCTCTGGAGAGCAGAAAAAGCAGGTAAGTTGAAAATAATCAGCTGGTAACATGGATCACAAAAACTCAGTAGTTGTGGAGCCAAGCGGTTCACCATGTGTCGGATGAAAAAACAATCTGACAAAGTCTCGTTGGTGAGCAGGCCTTAAATAACCAGGGATCTTGATTGCCAGCAGGTGAGATGGATCACAGGTCCCAGGAGACTCCGCCCACACACACACACACACAGGGGAAAGGAGGGAGGGGAGCACAAGTCATGATACTTTTGTTGTGAAGGGCTGAGGGAGGAAATGAGTATGGAGTGGAGATTGAAAGCGTTCATGTGAAGGGTGCTCTGATGACGTAGCCGGTTGGAGAGGATGGGGAAATGTAGTGGAGTGCAGTTCGAGTTGTGGAGCAGTTGTTCTTCATGGTGGACATATGAATCAAATTGCGGCGGGAGCCTCTGTGGATGTAACGGGGGCATTGTAAAAGTCCAAAAGTTTTTAATTCATCTGTGAGTTCCGGAGATGGGGGCATGCAATGGTTTGAACTGAGAAGCTGTCAGGCGCTGTAGCAGAGAGCGAGTGATGGGGTTTGCCAGTGAGCAGAGAGAAATGAGAGTCAGAATGAATGAGAGGGCCAGACACAACATTATAGGGGAGATAGATGAGGGTGGCTTGGCCGTGGAGAGGCCCGGGTGGGGATAGCGTAGCTGCCGGATAGGACAAGCGTCAATGCGCCAATGGCAGGTAAGCTAGTAGCACAGACCGGGCACCAGAGATCTAAGAAAAAAGTCATGTCCCGCAGATTAGAGGTGTGCAGGGAAGAAGTTCAAATGGTAGGCAGTGCAGTAGTTGTAGTAGAAAATATGCTAAATTAGATTTTTGCAAAGCGGCAGCCAAAAATGCACCAGCATCCTCTCTACATAAGGGGATAGTTTAAAGTTTACTAAAGTAGTCAAAAGTGTGTGGTTCTGGTTGGACAGTTAAGTATCACATGTGTCCATGTACATATGTTCCAAGTCCCTCTTCATCCATATCTCCCTGCAACATCCACTGTAGGTTATGCAGTGAGTATGTCTGACTCAAGGACCTATAGTAAGAACACGGGTTATGCAGTGTGTATGTCTGACCCAAGGACCAATGATTGGGGCCTGGCCTCGCCAGGTGCTGCAAGGGGGGATCGATTACAAAAGTTTCTGTTTTCATTAGAATAGTTTCTGTTGTAACAAGTTCCTGATATTACAAATTAAAATAAAAATCTGTTTTACAAGTAAAATAAGTTTTGTTTTTATGAGTAAAGCTTATAAAACTGCTTTACAAATAGATAGTAAACAAAGTGTATAGATTTCAAAGGTAGTCTGGAAAAGAAAGGTCCTATATTTCACAACATTGATTCTTTAAGCTTTAAGCCATGTCATAATGTTGTTACCTCATCAAAAGTATTTTTTTTTTTTTTTTTTTTTTTTTTTTTTCCATTCAGACATGTTTAAGTAATCCTTTATTATTAGTCTGTCTACATCTCCAAAGCTCAAAATGTAGTGGTAGTTTTCAAGTTAACAGCTCCTTTTACATTTTGTTCTGTGGAGATTGGCTAGTCCAGGGTTGAAATTATCCAAATGATTCTAGTGAAGATGTATGGAGTTTAAGATGTGGAGCACTTCCTGAATTATCACATGACATCACAAGGTGGAACAGAGTGTTTTCAGTTTAAGAGAAGAACACCTAAATGAGCAGGTTTTGTGTGTTAAGCATGTGTGAATGAAACAAAATGTAACTCCAGGTATGTTTGTGATGAGGAAATTATTATAACATGCCTTTAATATCTGCAAGATTGGATCACACACTATGAGTGGAATTAACACCTGAGTCTATACCTGAACACTTCACCTTGTCTAGACCATTGAAACCTTTGTCACCATGAACCACTCCTGGATGAATGAGGGATCTTACAAATGTAACTAAACCAGAAATATTTCACAGAAAAGTCAGTTTGTGTTTTGCAGTCTGCTCTTTCACTTCTTTTGTCCTTGATTACTCCCCTCTCGTGCAGCTGTACTTTTGCATAACCACACATTATGCAAATCCCCCCTATGCAATTTTACATCAAATCAAATCAGGGCCTGTTAACTCCTGCTCCACTCCACACAGTGCGGCGCACTCTCCCAATCACCAGCAGCTGTGTGGCATTAGGAATTCCACAAAGTTCCAGCGCCCGGCCTTGTCTTCCCCATCTGCCGTGCACTGCAAAAACACAATACCAGGAGTTACAGTCACAAGCAGAATATTTGTCCCCATGTCAGTTTGGTTTGTAATGGATTTATTCAATTTCTGTTGAATATTTTGGACATGTTTCAATGCATTTCTGGTTGGTTAAAAAAGAAAGCTTGTTTCAAGTAAAAATATCGGTCCATAAAGTATGATCTTAAGGCTTACTTAGAGTTAAAGTGAGTATGTAACTTTCTGGGGGTGGAAAGTCAACTGCACAATTCAATGGAAATAGAACATTAAACCCATTCTTAGGAACATACTCCATTGAGAATGATCATTTTTAAGCTATTATGTAGAATATAACATTTCACATTATAGCTTAAAACTGGCCAAAGGAACAACGTTTCCATGGAAACAGGCACGCCCCCAGGCCAGATGTAAGCACGCTCACTGTAAAAACACATGCAATAAAAAACATCCAATATGAAAAAAACATGCTTTTATTTTAGTCTTTTTTTTTTTCTGTAAAAAAAGTTACATTCTGTGACTTTAAAATGTCTTACTCATTAGACAGATCTTTTCCCCATCTAATTAGAAAACAAGAAAACTGAATAAATCTCATGTAAAAACAACCCAAATGATAATTCTGAATTCTAGTTAGCCATCAAATCAATCAAACAAATATATTTGTTGTGTTAAATGGCACTGATTCAAAGTATGTTTTGTTTGTGTTCATGTTGTTTAAGGTGCAATAAGCAACTTTTTTGTCATCTCTCCATCCTCTCCACAGATCTAACCTGAAACTCGGCCTGGTGGTGTTACATGCTTGTCTCCATGGAGACAACAAATCGTAGCCCATTGCATGAGCCTATATCTGTGTTTTACTTAAAAAGTTGTAACTGAACTGTGCGTTATTTTCTGATCCATGTTATAATGTTGTTTCCTCATTACAAACATGCCTGGAGTTGTGTTTTGTTACATTCACACATATTTAACACACAAACCCTGCAGATTTAGGGTGAGTTCTTCTCTCAAATAGAACACACCCTGTTCTACCTCATGATGTCATGTGGTAATACAGGAAGTGTATTATTATTATCCACTGTGTTTTTAAACTGTAGAAGGTGGAACAGAGCATTTTGAGCTTTGGAGATGGAGACAGACTAATAATAAAGGGTTACTTAAACATGTGTGAATGAAATAAAACAGAACTCTGGATATGTTTCTGTGGAGGTAACAGCATTATAACATGGCTAAGAGTTAATTTTAAGTCATTTCTTATTAACAGCCATCTGATATCACTGTTTAATTTTTTTTTTTTTTTTTTATTATTATTATTTTTTTTTAATAAGAACAAATAAACCAGCATTTAAAATTGTGACCACTCAGTACAAGTGACAAAATGTTGATATTTTTATCACATTGCCCAGCCCTAATTGATGTGGGTTTAACTTGATTTTTTACAGTCTCTTCGATCAGGTGAGGTTTAGCCTGCGTTAGACTTAGCATGCATGCTAAGTACATCTCATCAGTGCACACATACAGTCAGCAGCTGCACACATTATGCGGGCCAGCCGAGCGCGCACGGGCGATTTGAAATTTAAATCAGCGTTTGATAGCTCTGCCAAATATGCTGATGAAATGCTTATCAAGATCATTGTGCTGTGGAGAGATGTTTGGGCCTGTTATGTGCAAGTATAATAGGGGATCAAATTTCAGGTAATTTTAGGGTGATACAACAGCACAAATCGTGTTGCATTACAAATAATAAACATTTTTTGAGCATTTTTGTTGAAGGAAAAATTCAGCTGGAACCAGGAAAGACAAAGAAAATAGGTGCAAAGAAATAGTTAAAGGGCCCATATTAAATATTAATATTATATTAATTTTTCGTTATAATATTGTTTCCTCATCACAAACAGACCTGGAGTTGTGTTTTGTTTCATTCACACACGTTTAACACACAAATCCTTTGTTCTTCTTTCAAACAAAAAACACTCTGTTCCACTTTTTTTTTTTTTTTTTTTTTTTTTTATTTACTCCATACATCTTGAATCATTTGGACATTTTCATCCCTGGAATTGTCAGTCTCTACTGAACTAAAGGTAAATGGTAGCTGTAAACTTGAAAACTATCACTTAAAGGACCTATATTACACAAAATGGACTGTTGTGAGCTTTAAGTCATGTTATAAAGCTGTTGCCTCCTTCAAAACAGACCTGGAGTTGTGTTCTGCTTCATTCACACATGTTTGAATAACCCTTTATTAGTTTGTCTACATCTCCAAAGCTGAAAATGCTGTGTTCCATCTTGTGATGTCATGAAGCGGTGGTTTTCAAGTTAACAGTTCACTTTTACCTTTGGTTCAATAGAGACTGGCATTTCCAGTGCTGAAATCATTCAAATGATTTTAGTGAAGGTGTCTGGAGATTAGAAACACAGTGGCGTGTTTTCTACTTTGAGAGAAGAACTCTGCCTAAATCTGTAGGGTTTGTGTGTTAAACATGTGTGCATGAAACAAAACACAACTCCAGGTCTGTGATGAGGAAACGACATTAGAACAGAGATCAGAAACTAGAGCAATAAGGGGCCCTTTTATGACACCACCTAATAATAAAGGATTACTCAAAAATGTGTGAATGAAACGAAACACAAATCTCACAATTTTGCGTATTATAGGACCTTAAAAGATGCACTATGTAACTTTTCTGTTGGGAGTATGCCACTATGTCACCTTGCTTACCTCTCTACTGATCTGACCTCTAACTTAGCCTGATGGTTTGTCTCCAGATAAGATGATACCATATTGTGTCAAAGCCGAACATCTCCATGGATACAATCAAGTGGCATAACTCCACCAGTAAAGTGACATAGTGGAACATGCTCAGGGAATTGTGCTGGAAAAACTGCATTATTTAAGGTTTTGCAGTAACACAAATATTGCATTTCTTGTGGTTTATTTTTTGCTATAAAACTAATGACTAACTAAAAAACAAGAATTAGACTATAAATGTGCTGTTCAACCTCCATCAGGTAGTTCCATCTGAAGCACTGATGTCTCACCAGAACATGTAGAGAATGCGGAGGCCAGATGAGTGCATGGGTCAGTGGAATACACGGGGGACAAGGACAGGCAGCTGTCAGTCAAAAGCTATTGCGGGTTAATATAGCATAACTGATGAATCAAATACAATGATTGCTATTTTCCTGATGTCTAGAGGTAAAATAGTGAATACAATGTATTTATGGTATTGTCAGAAATACTAAGTGCACCAAGAAAGCCAGAGCAGAGTAAATATATAAGATATTTTCAGATTTTTGCATAATGCTCTGGCAGAACAAAAGGCACAGCTGTTGTGGCTGGATGCAAATTGGTCTAGTGAAATGTATATCATGATATGTGTGTTAAAACTGTATAACTAACTATACGTTTTTAACCAAAGAAAAGACAAAAGACATCCATCTGCTTGTTTCCATGGAAATGTCCCTTTGGCTGTAATATTGCACACACAGCATAAAGTATATCTATTCCCATGGAGAATGTTCCAAAATATGGTTTCAACTTTCTGTTTCAATCTTGCAGGTCACATGTCACCTCCCAAATGTTACAGTGTTGCTTTAAGGAATTCAAAAGGGTAAGAACATTTACTGATGCCATGGGGGACACTAAGGGGTAATGAAATGCTTTACAGAGATATAAGTCCGGTCACCGGCAAATCTTACCATTTTCAGATGGGAATGATTGACAGGTGGATTGGTCAATCAGGGACGTGCATGGTCCGTCTGTATTGGGAAAAATAAAGGAAAAAATAGCACAGGGGACTGAAAAACTGTCAGATTTCTGTCAAATCAATGAGTCACAGAAAGAACAAATCACAGTTATCTAGGTACAAGCTGCAATATAGAGTGTGGGGACCTGACTGATATCAATCTGTACAAAAAAAAAAAAAACAGAGACATATTATTCTGGATTTACCAGGCAAGCATATACCAGTAATAGTACCAAAAATATTTATTTGTGATGTCATTTCAAAATAACAGTGCCCTAATTTGAGAAAAAATGATGTTGCTCCTGTCTCTGAGTAATTCTTACAGTGTTTCCATTTGCGTTACTCCACAGGTGCTCTCCCCCTCCTCATGAGCAGATGGAGGAGTCTAAAGTCCTCCCTCACCCTTTTCCAGAACATGGCTCCCAACTCGATGGCTTGACCTCTGACACTGGATCAGAGTGGACACATGACAGGATCTGTTTCTGTGGCAACCAGAGCTCATGCATACCATGGAACCACCTCATGTTGAACAGTGTGTATAGAGATCCAATAAAGAAAGTAAGATAAGATAATCCTTTATTTGTCCCACAATGGGGAAATTGCAGTGTCACAACGCAAGTTTCAGAAACAGCAGGAAAATAAGGGCATGCATCAAAATCAAGATAAATAATAATAATTCAATTCAATTCAATTCAATTTATTTTTGTATAGCCCAAAATCACAACAAGAGTTATCTCGGCGGACTTCACAAAATTGTTCATTAATAAAGCAGAATAAGAAACATTCATAAATCAAAAATACAGAATGTCCAACAACAAGCAGGCAAATGGATAATTGTCCCAGCATCCCCTGTCCTTAGACCCTCCTTCTCGGCAAGGAAAAACTCCGAAAAAACCCAGTGGGAAAAACGGAGAAACCTCGAGGAGAACCACAGTGAAGGAGAGATCCACTCCTATGGACGGACAGGCAGATGAAACTACTAATATAGCAGGACAAGGACAGTTAATCCAGGACAGGGAAGGAGAGGAGGGGTCCAGGTCCTCGACACTAGGGGACAGCAGCGGTCCAAACTGGAACAGCAGCATCTGGAACAGTTACACTCCCCAAAAGGGGAGTGGGACAGGGACAACATGTGAATAGCAAAGAACAGACTACGAATGAACTAGTAATTGAATATTCTTAACAGTAGGAGGAGAAAAAGTAGGAGAAACCAGAGGACAGTGCTCAAGTTGCCATAGTTTCCCCAGTAATATATCTCCTAGAGCAGCTTAACTAGGCCTATGGGTTTAGTTTCTGTTCCTAACTGACCTGACCATAAGCTAATTCAAAGAGGAACGTTTTGAGCCTAATCTTAAATGTAGAGACTGTGTCAGCTTCTTTGACATGAGCAGGGAGCTGATTCCACAACAAGGGTGCTTGGTACCTAAAAGCTCTACCTCCTAAAGTACTTTTAACGACTCTAGGAACCACCAATAGTGCAGCATTTTGAGAGCGGAGTGAACGGTTAGGATGATAAGGTACAATTTCATCTTTAATGTAGGAAGGGGCCATGTCATTTACAGCTTTATAGGTTAGAAGAAGAATTTTAAATTTTACTCTAAACTCAACCGGAAGCCAATGAAGATTTTTTAATACTGGAGTAATGTGCTCTCGTTTTTTAGTACCTGTTAGTATTCTTGCTGCTGCATTTTGAACCAAGCTCTCTTAAATCCTTTATCACCTTTGCTGATCCATTCTGCTCTCTGATCCACACGTTTCCATTGCGAGTCCATGTTCCTGTAATTTTTCTCTGTTTTCTCAGTAATCTTGCTTCTCTTGCGATGTCCCCGTTTTTCTGTTGGTCTCCCTTTGTCTGGACGGGCGGAGGACTGAAGCCAGAGACACTCCTCAGACTTCGTCACACATCCCTGACATTCCGCTGCTGCAGCTGCTGTTCCATCTTCCTCCTGAAGTTGGCCCTAGCCTGCCTGATTTTCCTCCTCAGCTTCTTCTGTACAGTCCTCAGCTCCTCTTTGTTCCCGGACCTGAAAGCTCTCTTCTTCTCCTTCAGCAGAGCTTTAATGTCCGAGTTAATCCATGGCTTGTTGTTTGGAAAACACCGCACCGTCCGAGAGGGTACAGTGTTTTCAAAACAGAAGTTGATGTAGTCCGTAATACAGTCCGTGATAGCAATGATGTCCTCCCCATGAGGCTATAAATAGTCTATTTGTGATTCAAGTCAGATTATATTTGTGTTAGAAGTACGACTCAGTCAGTATATGAAGAATTCACAAACTGTCAGATGCTGTTGGAATGTGGACAATTGGGCTGCAAGAAGAATTTAATCAAAATCACTATAAATCTGTAGGTAACTGTTGCTCAGACCTCTACAAACTGATGTTCTTAAGGGTATTTATGCATTTGATTAGCAGTTTATATTTCAACCTTTTCTTAAATGTTATGAGTGTAATAAATGTGCACTGTGAACAGAGTTATAGTATTAAAACAAATCATAGATTTCCATTTTGATGTTTTTGATGTTTGTTTGTTTTGTTTTTTTCAGAATTGTTCAGCTCTAGCAAACAAGGCTTTAGTTCTGACAATGACATGTGTACATGTAACTGGTCATTTATGTGACCTGGTAAAAAAAAAAAAAAACCTGCTAATTGTACCCAATTACTACATTTTTTAAGTTCTGTGGATTAAGACTGAGTAAAGACACTTTCTCTCACTCAGTGGGGCAAGCACAGTTAGATTTGTATTCACACACTTCACACTTCACATATCATCTCCTGCAAAACATACAAAATTCAATTCAAATTGAAAATGCTGCACAATAACAAGATGAGCACCTGGGGACCCCACAGATCAAGGCATTTTTTGTACATGTATGGTGTTCATATAGTAGCTACACAATATATGATTGTATCATGTACATCAGGGGTGTCAAACTCATTTAAATGAGTTTGACACACAACACTTTAAACGAGCTCAACACTTTAAATGAGCTCAAGGGGGCCGGACCAAAAACCGCAAAGCATAAATAACTGAAAATTTCGATCAGTAAAAAAAGGTACAGAGAAACTAGTGCAATATACAATCTTTTTATTTAAAGATCTATTGAATTATTATTCAATAAAATGTATTATGAACAATCTGAGTTGTAGAAATTCAACAAATTCAACTCCTTTCTCCACATTCAAACTAACAGCAGCTTTACACCTAAAATAAACAGCCAGCAGCAGTAACTTTTTGATGAACAAACAGTATAGCTGTCAAACTCCTTGCCTGTGCATTCAACTTAAATAAAAAAACAAACATAAACTGGGAATGTATTAAAAATTGTCCCAACCAAAAACTGTTGACTCTGATTTTAACAGCCTTAGTGCAAATAAAGTTTCAAGTGGGGTCTCACAGATTTAATCATGCTTTGTTTTTGCTCCAGAAACTTGACATCTTTTAGCCTGCACAAGTGCGTCAATATTAGGCTCTATGTCCTGAGTAGCTGCCACTTTCAGTATGTCATTTAAGTGTTTGTGTGTTAGCTTTGAGCGAAACTTTGTTTTATTAAGATTCATCACAGAAAAAATCTGCTCACAAAGATAGGTAGTTCCAAACATGCTCAGCATTTTAGCCGCTAGCGCTGTTAATTTAGGGTACCCTGGCTGAAGACATTGATAAAATGTGTCCAAGCCCACACAAGCAAATTTGTCCTTCAATGATACATCACACTGTAAATCTATAATTTCAAGCTGCATGTCTGTGGGTACGTCTGAACTTTTGACTGTGAATGGATTGCGAAAAACTGCCAATTCTGTCTCCAGATCGGTAAAAACCTGAAATCGTCTCTCAAACTCCCTCAGCAATCCTGAAATCTTGTTTTTGTATGCACTCATGTCAACAGTAAGGTTGGCTTCACACACATCTCTCAGACAAGGAAAATGAGCAGGGTTACTCTTTGCCAGTTGCGTCTCCCACAATGCCAGTTTTGCTTTGAACGCACAAATGTGATCATAACACTGTGTGACAATTTTTTTGCGTCCTTGCAACATTTTGTTCAGATTATTCAAGTGCTCTGTAATATCAACCATAAATGCAAGGTCCTGTAGCCATTGGTCACACTGTAATTCCATCACTGGTTTAGCTTTTCTCGTCATGAACTGTACAATTTCCTCACGTAGCTCAAAAAAGTGCTTTAGCACCACACCTCGGCTTAACCATCTTACTTCAGTGTGGTAAGGCAGTCCATGAGTGATGTTATTGTCACTGAGAAAGCAGTCAAATTGGCGATGATTTAGCCCCCTCGCTCTGATAAAATTAACAGTTCGAACAACAACTTCCATAACGTGATCCATTTTTAATGATTTGCAGCACAATGCCTCTTGGTGCAATATACAGTGAAATGTACAAAAAGCGTCGCCCCCATTTTCGGCTTGAACCTTCTCTTTGAACTTTGTCACAACACCTGACTTCTTCCCAAGCATTGAGGGCGCGCCATCGGTAGCCAGGCTGACAGCGCGAGACCAGTTCACACTGACTCTGTCCAATGCGCCAACCACAGCACAGAAAATGTCCTCGGCGGTTGTAGTATCTAACATCGGAACCAACTCCAAAAACTCCTCTGTAATAGTAAAAGTCTCATCAACGCCATGGATGAATATGGCCAGCTAACTGACGTCTGTAACATCAGTGCTCTCGTCAATAGCAACAGAAAATGCCACAAACGACTCCACTTTGCATCTCAATTGACTGTCCAAATCTGTCGCTATGTCTGAAATCCTTTCTGCCACACAATTCCTGGACAGGCTGATGTTGGCAAAAGTCTGTCGTTTCTCAGGACACACAATTTCTGCAGCCTTCAGCATGCAACTTTTAACAAACTCGCCCTCACAGAACGGCTTCGATGATAGGGCTATTTTGCTAGCAATCATGTAGCTTGCTTTCACGGCGGCATCACTAACCTCTCGGCTCCGGGCGAAAACAGACTGCTGTTTCTTCAGGTCCAGAAGCAAATCACGTATTTTCTGTCTCCTCAATTCTCCGTTCAAGTTGCTGTATTTGTCCCCATGCCGAGTTTCATAGTGACGCTTAAGATTGTATTCCTTCAAGACTGCCACTTGCTGCATGCACACCAAGCACACGGGTTTCCCATTCACCTCCGTGAATAAATAGGAATCAGTCCATTTTTCTTGAAAAATCCGACACTCGCTGTCCACCTTTCTCTCTTTTGATAAAGCCATTTTGCTGAAGACGGCGTCAAAAACAACAAGAAGCCAAGTTTTCCTTAGCTCAGGCGGGAAGCGGCTACTGCGGCGCGGTGGTGAAAAAATATAGAAAAAATATATTTTTTATTAAAATGGGCCGAGGGCCGGATCAAATCTTTTGGCGGGCCGGATCCGGCCCCCGGGCCGTATCATTGGCACCCCTGATGTACATGATTAATCGCAAATCACACATTTCATCTCTTATCAACATAGAAAAATGGATATCCTCGCTTTATGCAATTTTTTTTTGCAAACCATAACAATTGTCAGTAAGACCCTTTGTGTTCGATGTTCCATTTTCATGAAGTGCTCTGCATCAGTGTGTTTCTCTTCTGTCGTCATAAGTCAAAGTGTCTGAAGTTTCCACTGTGGGTGAAATAATGTGCTGTGACGCTGAGGTAGTTCTCATTACTGAGGGATGTCCAGTAATCTCCAGTTAACTCGACTGTGTTTGTCTGTCCCAGCGCCTGCTGTACTAGGGGGCGCACTCGCTCTGGGACTTTTGGGCCGTGCCGTGCTTGGGCGCGGTTGCTTGGGGTTCTGTGGCCCGCGTTCGCACCTGCGTGGCCGGGCCACGGCCGATGGCGTCATCGCAAGGCACTGTTTGTTTGCATGTCGCACGGTGGAGCTGGCACTTTTGGCGGAGAGGGTGGATCGGCATGGAGTGTCTATTGAGTGGTGGGACCGATGTGGGTCCTGCTGCAGTGCGCGCTCCTCTGTGGGTTTGTGGATGTGGTGGCAGCGCGGGGGAGTGGGGGTGGCCGGGAGGCTGTGGGGCTTCTGTCCATGGTCCTTGTCGGGGGTGGGTGCGGATTCGCTGTATATTTTGGAGTGGACTTTGTTTCGTGTTTTCCTCACCTCCTCGTGTGGGTGGTATTAGCGCGCACGCAGAGCTTGTGTGGTGAAGTTGTGCGTGTGCGCGTGCATGGGCGGCCGTGCAGTGCTTTGGTCCACCTTCTCCAGCCGGGACTTCTCAGTTTTGTACAAATTGTTTTCCTTCCTGTTTACAACTGAATCCTGTAGTTTTTCTAATATTACTAGCAATAGCCACAGTTTATTAAAAAACAAGTTCACTAGGTCACATAGAGCATTAATCTTGCATTAAAAAACAGCGTTAAAATTGTTTTTCATTAACGCGTTAATAGCGTGATATTTTTGACAGCACTATTAACAAGTAAAAGATGGCCAACAGGGAACAACAGAACAGTGTAGCATAATCATATAGATAAGTTATGGCATTTATCATATGGCATATCTGTTAATGAATCTATGAGGTGCTCAGAAACATTTGTAATCACTGTAACCTACACGGTAACCACTGTAGGCAAGGATGGCAAAGAGTCTTGCCTAAAGACAAAACAGCAGTTAGCACATGTCAAAGCTGGGATTTAACCATCAGCCAACTCCAAATACATAAAGACCAGCAAATTCTTTTACTTATATATTATATATATAATGTTGCACTTTTACAGCTTTAGATCAGCCCAATCCCCTCTGCAGCTCCATACTTCTCTGTGTCTATCTTCAAAGTCCACATGGCTCTGGTTAGCCTGAGCTGAGGTCGTAGAGGCAGGGTGCTCCTTCTCATACTGTCTCCCTGTAAGCCTGACATGAATGACTCCATAAAACCACTGACAGCACTGAGACAATCCCTCTCCATCTCCACTCACATCAAATAAGCTGCAAACTCAGGACACTATACCTATCTGCCTACGTGTCTCTTCAAACAAATGAGCCCGGGCGTACCTCTTGTCTTTCTGAGTATCAATGAGAATCCTTACGATGGCTAGATGGTTAAAAAATAGGATGTTTTTGTACCGTAAGATTAGTTTTTCAGTTTTAGAATGTGGCTAACAAGACTTTCTCTCACTGCAAATGGGGTCGCCTCTCTACAGATCTGGTCTGTAACATGGGCTGGTGGCACACCTGGAGGCAAGCATAATCTCATTTGGGATATGAAGAATTTATTTGAAAATGTATTTCAGCAAAATTGATCTTGCCCCAGTACAGATATATTGGATAAGCAGCTCTTGTGGTCAAAACAAGTCTACTGTGTACTGTCTTCATCTAATTATAAAGCATTGTATTGTCCAATAATCAGGAACTCCACTCTGCTTAGGATCCTTGGAATGCATAAGTGAGGGGAAAACCTAGAAAATAATTAGCCAGTATAGCCTGACATGGAAAATGCATGGAAAATGGGCTAAATGTCCTAAAAATATATATTTTCGGTATTATTGGATAAGTAATAGAGTGTTACTGCTATCACGGTTAAAAGAGGAGTTATAATTTTAAAAAACAAAAATGCAGGAAATTACACCTCATTTGTACATAATGTCTTGGGGGAGGATCCCCAAACCCCCTTAGACCTTTACTCATAGGCTTTTATAAGCGCTTTTATAAGGCACAATACCAATTCAATACCATTCAAATGGCAAAAATGCTAAGTAACAAGAACATCTGGGGTGATCCATGTCTAAATATATAAAGAAATCATACCATAATGCCAAGTGAATATGCAGTATATAATAATACATGAACATAATTAGTGTGTTTGCCTTGGAGTGTAATTAAATTGCAATCATTATGGACTTTGGGTATAGTTAGACTGCATCTTAAGAAGAAAAAAAACAGGTAATGAAATTGTAGTCTCTGTGACCATATAATAATAAAAAAAAAAACACCCTTTAACTGGTTTCAAGCCAAGTGTGGGCTCTCTGGTTGTACATACATTTGAAAAACACCACTTCTGACTTCCATCTGTGGTGATGGGACCAGCCTACCTACCTGCCTGTCCCTTCAGATAAACGAGCCCGGCCGTTCCTCAGTCTCTTGTCTTTCTGAGTATCACTGAGATTTCTTTCACCCAGCACGTCCATCCATCACTTGTGATTGCTTTACGTTTGCTTTAGGCCCGTCAGAAAGCAGCTGGTTTTCTATTCAATCTTTTTGTCACTGCCTCGGTACATCTGAGCTTACATAAAATATTGATGCTTTCCAAATATACACCAAGATCACTTTAGAAGGCAAATGTCATGCACTGCTCGGAGATCTTCACATCTATGCTGCAGAGTGGTGGAGACGTATGCCTGCCTTACATGTTGTTTAGTGAGGTTGTGTACGTCAATAGACAGGAAGTCAAAGCAAAAGTGGTCCAGAAATGATCTGGTATGAAATGCAAGTGGACTAGAGTTGTCAAGTATCAAAAGTCAGACACTAATCAATGATAAAACTAGATAGTCATTTGAGCAGCTATCGATACTAAAAAAGTTCCATTCACGGGACAGAAATGAACCTTTCCTGAATAGCTTTAAAATGATCTTGAGATGTATGTAAGAGTGACTGACGACTGAGGGTTTATACAGATGAGACCATGTGGTAATACAAAGAAAGTACAGCAGTTTAATGTTTATTGCCTATAGAGAGAGAGTTCATTTTTTTCATTGTGGTATTGGAATCCGCATTCAGTATCAAGTCTATACCTTTGTATCAAAATAAAGTTTGTGACAACACTAAAGTGGACTCAAGAATATGGTTTATTCCTACATTTGACGAATATGATGTTAAAGATGTACTAACTTTTCTGGTTGGGGTCTGCTGCATTCTTGTCTCCATGAAGATGTTATTGCATGGTCTGAAATGTTTCACAACTTCTCTTTATACCATTAATTTATTAAGGGGATTTTAATTATCAAAAATACCTTGAACAACATGCATCTTACTGTGAGCTGGATTGCCACTCCACAGATCTGACCTGTAACTTGGGCAGGTGGTGTCACCAGTTCTTCTCTATGATGATAGATAAGTTTAACATTCATTGGAACATTCTAGTCTGAGCAATAACATCCTCATGAAGATAATCTGAGGGCACTATGTAACTTTTTTAAGATAAGATAAGATAAGATAAGATATGCCTTTATTAGTCCCACAGTGGGGAAATTCCAGTGTTGCAACGCACAGTTCAAGAACAGCAGGAAAATGGAACATGCAATAAAACAAGAAAGATAATGGCTAAAAAAATAATAATTTAGAAATAGACTTAAAGATAGACTAATTTTGTTCCAGTGGAGCAAAAATATAAAATACAAAATATAAAATATAAAATACCAAAAAAAACTATTATGTACAATAAAAGTAACAGTGCAGCATATGAACAGAGTAAGTCTCAGTAAAGTGACTTCAGTATATTATGTTATTTACAGTAATATGACTATGTTTATGTACAGACAGGATAAATATCAGTAAATGACATAAGTGAATTGTACCAGAGGTCTTCAGTATTGCACTAGATAGAGTTGAATGACACATGTTCAGTGTTAACAGTGTTCATTGTACAGTCTGACAGCAGCAGGAAGGAAAGACCTGCGAAATCTCTCCTTCACACAGCGAGGGTGAATCAGTCTATCACTGAAGCTGCTCTCCAGAGCAGACAGGGCGTCCTGCAGGGGGTGACACTCATGGTCCAGCATAGAAATGACCTTAGCCAGGACCCTCTTGTCCCCCACCTGCTGCACTGAGTCCAGAGGACAGCCCAGGACGGAGCTGGACTTCTTGATGACCTTGTCCAGCTTCTTCCTCTCCCTCTCTGTGATGCTGCTGCTCCAGCAGACCACACCGTACAGGATGGCTGATGCCACTACAGAGTCATAGAAGGTCTTCAGGAGTGGCCCCCTCACTCCAAAAGACCTGAGTCTCCTCAGGAGATAGAGCCGACTCTGGCCCTTCCTGTACAGTGCATCTGTGTTGTGAGTCCAGTCCAGTTTGTTGTTCAGATGAACACCCAGGTACTTGTAAGAGTCCACTCTCTCAATGTCCCTTCCCTGGATGTTCACTGAGGTGACAGTAGAGTGGCGTCTGCGGAAGTCCACCACCATCTCCTTGGTCTTCCCTGCATTGATGATGAGGTGGTTCTGCTGACACCAGTCCACAAAGTCCTGCGCTAGTCCTCTGTACTCCACATCGTCATCATCCTTAATGAAGCCAATGATGGCAGAGTCATCAGAGAACTTCTGCAGGACGCAGCTGTCCGTGTTGTGTCTGAAGTCTGCAGTGTAAAGGGTGAAAAGAAAGGGCGCGAGGACAGTGCCCTGGGGCGCCCCCACACTTCAGGTCAGTAGGTCAGACATGCAGTTCTTGGCTCTCACAAACTGGGGCCGGTTTGTGAGGTAGTCCAGGATCCAGTCTGCCAGGTCACAGTCCACACCGGCGGTCTCCAGTTTGTCCCTCAGGAGCAGTGGCTGGATGGTGTTGAAAGCACTGGAGAAGTCAAAGAAGAGAATCCTCACAGTGCTGCCGGGGTTCTCCAGGTGAGACAGTGAGCGGTGCAGCAGGTAGATGACGGCGTCCTCCACTCCGATGCCAGGCCGGTACGCAAACTGCAGCGGGTCCATCGCTGAGCTCACGGTGGAGCGGAGGTGGCCAAGGACCAGTCTCTCCAGTGTCTTCATCAGGTGCGATGTTAGAGCCACCGGCCTGAAGCTGCTGGGGTCTTTAGCGTGCGGTGTTTTAGGCACTGGTACCACGCAGGAGGTCTTCCAGAGTTGTGGTACCACCCTCAGCTTAAGGCTCATGTTGAAGACATGCTCCATAACTCCGCACAGTTCGTCTGCACAGGACTTAAGGAGCCTGGAGCTGATGCCGTCTGGTCCTGCTGCCTTCCTGGGTCTGATCTTCTTGAGCTCCAGTCTCACCTGGGCTGTAGAAAATGACAGTGGCAGGCTGGGGGGATGGGTGAGTCCATGTGTAGTGGTGGGCTGAAGAGCAGAGGCAGAGGTGTGAAGAGGTGCAGGAGTTCCCCATTGTCCAGCTGGGGAGGTGAGAGCTGGCAGCTGGGTGGGGGGAGTGGTGGGTGATTGATCAAATCTCAAGAAGTGAGAATTGAGCTCGTTCACCCACCGCAGATCCCCCTCCGTCTGGGCAGGAGGTGCTTTGAAGCCTGAGATCGTCTTGAGGCTTCTCCACACCCCCTGGATGTTCTTCTGCTGCAGCTGCTGCTCCATCCTTCTCTTTTGGCTGGCTTGGCTCGTCCTGATTTTCCTCCTCAGCCTCTTCTGTGCAGCCTTCAGCTCCTCCTTGGTCCCTGACCTAAAAGCTCTCTTCTTCTCCTTCAGCAGAGCTTTTATGTCAGGGTTAATCCACGGCTTGTTGTTTGAAAAACACCGCACCGTCTGGGAGGGGACGATGTTTTCAAAACAAAAGTTTATGTAGTCCGTGATGCACTCTGTCACTGCATTGATGTCCTCCCCATGTGGGTCACAGAGCTCTGTCCACACTGTGGTGTCAAAACAGTCTCTCAGAGCCTCCTCACTCTCAGCAGTCCACTTCTTCACCACACGGGGCACCACAGGCTGTCTGTGCACAATAGGCTTGCACACAGGCCGCAGATGGACAATGTTGTGGTCCGCTCTACCCAGGGGAGGCAGTGGGGATGAAGAATAAGCCTCCTTGGCGTTGGCAAAAAATAAATCCAGTGTTTTATTGTCTCTTGTGGGGCAGGTAACATACTGGGTGTATGTAGGCAGAACAGGTGCAGGAGATGCATGGTTGAAGTCTCCAGAAATCAGGAAGAGAGCCTGTGGATGCTTTGTTTGGAGTGTGCTCGTACAGGAGTGCAGTGTGTCACATGCTGTCTCAGCATTAGCAGAGGGAGGAACATAAACAGCGATCACTATCACATGTGAGAACTCCCGGGGCAGATAATATGGCCTCATGCTAACAGCCAGCAGCTCAATGTCTCTGTTACACAGCTGTTCCTTCACTGTACAGTGACCAGCTTTGCACCACTTCTCATTCACAAACAGAGCCAGACCTCCTCCTTTCTTCTTACCACTCTCTGCCGTCCTGTCTGCGCGCAGCAGGTGAAAGTTGTCCATAGCAACAGCTGAATCCGGGATTTGCGGGGTCAACCAGGACTCCGTGAAAAGCATGATGCTGCTGTCTCTGTATTCCCGCTGATATCGCGTGAGCGCCGCTAATTCGTCCGTCTTGTTCGAAATAGACCGCACGTTTCCCGCGATGACAGAGGGGAGCACAGGTCTGAAGCGTCTTTTCTTTTCCCGGAGTTTGCGTCCAGCACGTCGGCCCCTGCGCGTCTTCCGTAGCAGCTCCGCCGGGATGTCATGGCGGTCTCGGGGAAGCACTACAGCGCAGCGCAGCGCTAACAGCTGATCCCTTGTGTATACAATGGGGGGTCGCGGGCCCACGCACATCGCGCCGGTGAAAATTGGCGAAAATCCAACAAAAGAAAAGTTGAAGCGAAGCAGAACCAACGCGTTTCTGAAGTACTTAACTTTTGACGATGCTTCGCGGACGGGATCACCTGATGGACGTACCTAAAAGGCTCCCGGGGTGAGAGCTCAGTTTATACTCTGAGACTGGTCCAGTCCTTACACCATAGGACCAGTAGGGATGGAGTTGTGGGTTCTCGAAATACTTATATGATAAGTTACATTTGCCCTATGACCTCATTTATCATACCAAGTATTACGCCCTATCACCCTACGCATACAATCTACTCACTATTAACTCTACACATGAATTCTACACACATTAATGCCACAACCATTAATACACATTGATGTCACAACCATTAATACACATTAATGATGCAACCATTACTACTTCTCTAATCACAAGCTTCAACTTTCAGTTCAAACACTATTATAATTAACATTCTGAGTGTAGAACTCATACCTTTGGGATGATTCTATGTGTAGTTTCTCTGGTTCTCTGTGATGTCACGATGATTTTCCCTTTTAGGCCTCCAGGACACTCGATGGTTTTCCCCTTTAGGTCTGGACTCACGGTGATATTCTTTTTAGGCCTGGATTCACAATAATATCCCCCTTTCGACCTGGATTCACGGTGATGTCCCCCGGTAGGCCTAGATTCTAATTGCCTCTCCCAAATGACTCAGTTCGGGAAACAAATAGTCATTCATAAAACATTTATTTCCTTACACAAAGATCATTTGGTTTCGTTTTGAGAGGTTTATGGTTAAAGTATCTGTGTATGGTCAATTGATGATGTTATAACCGTGTGAGCATGCCGTATAGGGGCGATCTACTGCCTCCCCCACGACTGCCTTGTCCGTTACCCGCTCGCTTACTGTGCCTTATAGGGTCAATCGAGTGCCTACCCCAAGACCAGCTGCTTGCTAGTGGATCTATTGATTGTACATCAGTGGTACGCACAATAGTCTCCAAGAGCGTAAGCAACACCACACCAAACTCGGATACCTTAATACCTTGGCCAACCGCCGTACATCAGTGGTACATGTGGCGAAAGGCACCCCACCTTCTCAAGTCTCTGTATTTATTGACCCCAGCCTGAGGTTACAAGACCCGGACATTAGGTTCAACCAATCACACATTTCAAATACATTTTATTACCATATATAGATCCAAAGGCGGACACATTAATACATAACAGTTTTCTTTTACATCACAAAGTATCAGTATGACTTTACCAAAGTTTCCAAAGTTTCAGTATGACTCTAACAAAGTTTCGATACACGCTTCTTTAAAGGTTATCGGTTAAACCTGTTAGTTTCACAAGACACCTTGGTGACCTTATCTGACCTGATCTCCACCGCACCCTGGTTTCCATCAGTTTATGCATGCAACACCTTGCTGCTAAGATTTATACTTTTTAGCTTTATTAAATTTTAGTTTTATTAAACTGTTTCTTTATCATAAAAACATTTCCTTTAACTTTTGTTTGTAAAGAAATACATAATTAGTTTTCTTATTACATTCTCTATCTATTTATATCAAAAAGATGTTGTTTCCTTTATCATACAGTTGTAAAAGTACAAGAGACATGTATTGTCTCCATCATTTGTTTGTTAAAACAATAAAGCACATTAAAACATAATTCCTGTTTGTCATTTATCAAAGTAAAATAACATATTGATCCCTTTGTTAACATGCACATAACACATAGTTCCCATAATTTCATTGAAGTAAAATAACCATAGTATTTCCTTTTTATCATTTGTCAGAAAGAAATATAAAAATCTCATTCAACTTTCACAACAACTTTATACACACTATTTACAAAAAGTACAAACACACAAAGAAGGTAAAGAGCAAAAAAAAGTTGGAAAATAGAGGAGCGCGATGCAACCAGCTGCGGCTCTCACCAGCGCCGGAATAACATTTGGTGCAATGTCCATCACCTGCTTGCTACCATGAAGATATTTAAAGGAATGTTCCACAATATGCCTTTACTGTAAGCCTCTCCACAGAGCTGGAGCCGAGTGCACCCTTTTGTTCCATATTTGGATACATTGTATCCATGGAGAATATACTGTACTAATACAGTGCATAGTTTGTGGTAGCATCATGATGACAAAATCATGCTTCTCATTTGTGATTCCAAAATACTTCACTCCCCACTATAACCAGCATTGGGCATCAGACTCCTAATCCAAGCATTCTAAAAGATCTATTGTTTTTATTCATATATTCTTCAGGTTGGCAACTACATTTGATACACAAATTTTGGTGGGCTTTGCAATATTACTTCTAGATGTTGTTGTACACACATTGAAATACACAGTTTACTAATGTTTACTTTGCCAATTACAGCCTTTCCACTAACACAACAATGGGATGCTAATTGCGTTTAAACTGCCTATTTGGCTGTGAGACCACATACTCACTTTAACTGAGGCGGCCATTTGAAGGAGGAAGAATGAGTCTGCACTGCACACTCAGAGAAGACCACAATTAGTGCAGAGATTAATTTTCCAGGAAGAGGAAGAAGAAAAATCCATGTTCTGATTATGCACAAGAGCATCATATGTGCGCTCTGGGATTAGTGCCTCAATATTCCATAGCGCACCAACATGGCTGCCATCTTTACGTTAACCTGGGAGCAGTGTGCAGAGTGATATGAGAGGATGAATGCCGGTGTATGTAAATGTAGACATTGTTTTGTCCCCTGAGAGGCAGTATGATGTTGGCTTTTATAATCTCATTTGTGATCAATAATGTGAAGAGTGCACGTGGAAGCACAGAGAAGGATCCTGAGGGAATGGGAGGCAGGCTTTGGTGAAGGTGTGTGAAATGGAGACAGTCAGGCAACATCAATGCATGTTTAAACATTTTGTGCCATACTGTGGAATATTATAGCCAATGGAACAACATTTCCAAGGTGAAGATCCTCTGGAGATGCAAGGCCCTCAGAGTAAGGACACATGTTTTTCTCAGTTTTTCAATGCAGTAAAAACATTCAAATGATTAAAGAATAATTTAATGAATGATCAATCTGTGTGATGTATGTGTTGGGTCACTTAAACCACCTAGGATGTTACAGAACATATTTTCAGGGAGGCGTCCAGGAGGCATCCAAAACAGATGTCCTCCCCTCATCCCCTCAGCTGCTCCTCTCCGTGTGGAGGAGTCAAAGCTGCTCCTCTGTGACTGAGCTCTAAGGTAGTGCCCAGCCACCCTGCAGAGGAAACTCATTTAACCGCCTGTATCCGACATTTTGTTGTTTCATTCATTACCCAAATCTCATAACCCTAGGTCATAACCAGAGATCTAAACCGGTACTAAACCAGGACCATAGGTGAGAGTAGTAATGTTGATTGAACCCAGCTCCTTCTTTACCACAACAGTTCAGTACAGCAAACACATCACTGCAGACGCTACATCAGAAAGACAACTGAACTGTCAATCTCATGCTCCATCCTCTCCTCACTCATGAACAAGTTTTCCAGTGGAGAACCATGGCCTAGAGGAGGTGGTTTTCATCCCAGCTGCTTCACACTCTGCTCAAACCTCCCCAGTCCTGTTTTTTTTTTTTTTTTAATTACACTGACAGTCAATAAAAACTTTGTATTTTCTGGGTAAATATGAGACAGAGGTATAATCCATTTGGCTTTTTTGTTTCCGTAATGTATGAGCATTATTACAATTGATGAGTTTTTGCTTGGTCATGCGTCACTGCACATCTGGAGATTATTTGACAAAAGCTCGACCACATGCCAGTTGAGCAATAAGCACAATGAATCTGTTCAATTTGAGGAGTGACATGGAAAGCCTATATATGGGAACCAAAAAGGCCACCAATATCATTCCAGTGCACCTCTGGGATCACCTTGGTAGGCAGGTAGCCAATCGGGTCCCCCAGCCTCAGAACAGGCAACAGCTGATCCAGGCACTGCAGGAGGAGTGGCTCCAGATCCCTCAGGACAACATTCGACGCCTTGTGAGGAGCATGCGTCAGCGCATCACCGCCTGTGTAAACGCCAACGGAGGTCACACCCGTTACTGATCTGGTGCAAAACTGTATTTGGCAGTCGCCATATATTATGGTTTATTTTGGTGAAAAAAAAATGCTTTTGGACACCTATTCCTTTATTCATTTTTTTACTGATATGATATTGTTGTTGTCTGTTCATATGAAAGTAGCTTTGTGTTAGGGAAATAACAAGTATTTGTCAATTTTGTCCCTCAAAGTTTTTATTGACTGTCAGTGTATTATCCTGTATTTATCCCTGTAGGGAAATTATCCTCTGCATTACCCAGAGCAGTGGGCAGCCAATCTTTCAGGCACCCGGGGACCCATCTCCATGATCTTATAGCTAGGCTTGTCAGGACCTAAGCTGGAGGATTTTTACCTATGGTGCATGTTGATGGGGGAAACCAGAGTGCCCGGAGGAAACCCACCCAGACACAGGGAGAACATGCAAACTCCACACAGAAAGGCCCGGACGACCCGTGCTGTGAGGCGTGAATGCTAGCCACTCAGCCACCGTGCTGCCAAAAAAAAAAAGTCCTGGTTTAGACCTGGTTTGCCCAGGTTCAGACCTGGTCCCAGTGTATGTTACAGGTCCTGGTTGGATGAAACCATCAGGACAACATCATCTGCTAACAGCAGGGATGAGATCCTTTGGTCTCCAAACCCCTCTGGACCCTGACTGCACCTAGCGATTCTGTGTATTAAATGCCTGAATGTGAATGGAGGTAGAAAACTTTTTTTTTTTTTTTTTTTCTGGTTGAATTTCTGCTTCAGCTTCATTGTGGCTGTCAATATGTCTGCCGCCTTTTCTACAATATGTTTTATTCAATGTATTAAGTTGAATGCTATAGGCTAACGCACACCAAAGAGAGCAGACAAGCAACCTTATTCATATGTAAAGAGGTTCAGTCTAAATGGGACACTTTGTTCAATCCAAAACACAAAGACTTGAGTGTGAGCTTGCACCTGGCAGCCCTACAGCGATCATCTTTGATCCACTCAGCCTTTATAAAAGAGTGTGAGGGCCTTTGTATGGACCCTGGCCAAATAACACCCACACAGCACCCATACATACACACACATTTCAACACAGGACCTATATACAAGTAACATGGTAACACTTCATAAGAACTACACTTTTTAATAACATTAATAAAAGGAACAAACAGTTTATTCAGAAAGATTCAGTATTAGTAACTAGTTAATGAATAAAACAACTCCTAACCACTTTAAGAGGGACATATTCAAAATATTAATGTTTTCGCCACATATTGTGATTTCAAAACAATAAAACCTAACATGGTGATCTAAATATGTTATGTATAAGTAGGTAATACCCCACAGAAATAAAATACCCCCCTTTAATTAAGTAGTTACTAAGCCTGAATCATCTTTTTAAAAACAATTTGTTCATCATAAATTAAGTCTTTGTTCATGCTTTATTAAAGAAACTGTATTTAGTCTGCTCTCTCATAGTTTTTAAAAAGCAATTAAAATCAGAACGGAACCTTGGTATCTAAAACTTCACACATATTTTTTTTTTCTCGTTCTCAGTATATGAACAGACCGTGCCTCATGTGAAAGCTCAGAACCTCCAGAATTCCCTCCCTGAGCTGTAGAGGCTGCACTAGCACAGATTCAGGATTGGTGCAGGTGCTGGGGTTTAGGTACTGACCGTTCAGATTAGAGAGGGGCATTTTAGGGTATGGATTTCAGCACTGAAACTGGCAACCCAAATGAGACTCATGTGAGGCTCATTCAGCTTTCTGATTAGAGAATCATCTTCAGGACCAAAGCACCAAATTATAACATGAACACCATGAACATCATGTTCAGTGTCTTTTGTATTTAAGAATATCTCAGCATTACAATTGCTATAGTGTTGTCACAATACTAAAATTTCTCGAAATTACTCGATTTCACTACTAAGGAATAGACTGTATACCTAATACTGATATTGATAGACAAATGATCATTTTAAAAACTCTTTTGTATCCAATATTGTAATTTCAACTCAAAATAATAGTATTTATTTATTATACCATGTGGTTTCACACTAGTTCTGATAAAACTCTAGATGAAACTACAGAGGAAAGGTCAGATTTTCGTTTTGTTGTTTTGTATAGATAACTGCTCAATGTAGTATCTAGTTTTGATACTAGTTTTTAATATAATTGTCATCAATTGATTTGAACATGTCTGCATCTGTGGACACAGATTAGTCTGTGTAGTAAAATAGAATTTTAAATCAAAATGTTACATATGGTTCTTTTAAGGCTATTAAAAATGTACTTGAAATGTTTGTGACACCCAACCACAACCTGACCCACAGCACCCTTACATAACCCCAACACACAGCCCCCACACACAGGTGACACACATGTCCATATAGCACCCAGTCACGCTGTAAGTGCACCACTCCACATGAAGAGAACTCCACTAACAATAGTGTGCACTCAGCCACATGCTATTCACTGCCACATGACAGCAGCGTGTGGTCTTTCTGAAGGGAAGTCATTCAGACAGGATCAATCCACTTTAACATTTTACCACTCACTACATTTACATGCACAAAGAACTCAGAGTGCGCTAAACAACCAAATTCAAATGGTCTTTCCCCCAAAACCTGTCAGACCACTTTTGTCCCAGTCTACAGCAGGTTAAAGAACTGAACAAGTGTGAACATGGGGTTTCTAGTAATTTAGTATTAGCACTAAAACTCTGCAGCTATAATTGAGCATAAAAATGTCTATTATACATATAACCACACTTTTGGCAAAAATATATATAGGCATCTGATTTTCAGACATGCTCCAAAGTATATGTTAAGTTATCTGCTCTCCTCAGCACAAATAACACATTGAAGCTACTGTAGTTTTTACTTTCACTTCAACTTTCACTTGATTATCTCCTCCTCTGACCTCCCTGACCTGCTTGAGGGCATGAAAACCTTCACCTGTTCCCTCGATTCTATCCCGTCCACCCTCGTCAAAGCCTGGCTGCTCTCTCCCCACTCATCACCTCCATCATCAACTCCTCTTTGGCCACTGGCTTTGTTCCACCCTTTCTCAAGCTTGCTGCTATGAACCTCATTCTTAAAAAACCTCGCCTTGACCCTAACATCCCCGCTAACTACAGACCCATCTCCAACCTCCCATTTCTCTCCAAACTCATAGAACGTACCATCGCTAGTCAACTTAAATCCCACCTCACAACCAATAACCTGTTTGAATGCTTCCAGTCCAGTTTCTGCTCCCATCACAGTACTGAGACAGCCCTCTTCTGAGACACCAATGACCTCCTGCTCTCCTTCGACTCTGGCAACCTCAGCATCCTTATCCTCCTGGACCTCACTGGCACTTTTGATACCGTCAACCACTCCATCCTTCTTTCCCGCCTGCAGAGCACTTTCAACATCACTGTCACAGCCCTCTCTTGGTTCACCTCCTACCTCACTGACAGGCATCAATTCATCCACATCAAACACTGCAAGTCCCCCTCTGCTTCACTCACTCAAGGTGTCTCCCAAGGTTCAGTTCTCGGCTCCCTCTTCATCCTCTACATCCTCCCCCTTGGTCATATAATCTGCCCCCATGGCCTTCAATTCCACTGTTTTGCAGATGACATTTAACTTTACCTGTCCACCAAATCCATAACCCTGGCCACACATACCACCCTCACAAACTGCATCTCCAAAATAAAATCCTGGCTCAAATCAAACTTCCTCCAACTAAACTGCAACAAAACAGAAATAATCATCATTGACCCCAAAACACTTATAAAAACTCACAATAACCTCACCCTTTCCATCGACGGCTCCTCAGTCTCCTCCTCCTCCCACCTCCGTAATCTCTTATCATCTTTGATCAGACCCTTTCTTATGAACACCACATCAAACACATCACCAAAACTGCCTCTGCAACATTGCTCGCCTCTGCCCATCCCTTTCCCTTCAGTCTGCTGAAACCCTCATCCACGCCTGTCACCTCCCACGTCGACTACTGCAAAAGCCTGCTCTACGGTTCACCCTCCAAACTCCTCAACTCCAGCACATCCAGAACTGTGCTGCCCGCCTCCTCACTCGTGAACTTGTGAACACATCACCCCTGTCCTCAAAGATCTCCACTGGCTCCCCATCCCTCAGCGCATCCAATTCAAGGTCCTCACCAATGCATACAGGTCCATCCATAACCTGGCCCCCGCCTACCTCTCTGAGCTCCTCCAACACCACACCAAGTGCTGAAGGATTCTACACTAGAGTTAGTGTTACAAAATTTACACTGTAATATTTACACCCAACTCCTAGCAATTTGCACTCACAGGTGTAATACAATTACACTCTAAAATTTAAGTAAACCCTATACCTCTCCATAACTATACCCCATAAACCTGCAAAAACAACACAAAATGTATAATACAGAGCATTTATTATTTTTTTCTTAAATTGCTCAGTACAAAACATTTAGCCACTATTCCACCAGAGCCAACCCATGAACCTGCAAACAGATTTACAAAAATATAACTTATTCAATTCTTACGACTTGATTTTCCAGCTGCAGTACTAATCAAAATACATTAAAGATATATAAAAAATACAGGCCAGTCAAAAGGCCTTTTGACCACGCATCATGCAAACAACCCAAAGTCAAACTCCAGTTTCCATAGTCTTAACACATCAATTTGTAGAGCACAAGAAATGTCCTTTTTGGCAAATATTGTAAACTGAGCCAAACAGTACCTTTGGAACTAAGTTCTTAAACAGAGTGTCCTGCTAATCTTGACGTTCTTCCAAAAGCCATAGTGATCATTTTAAAGTTTCTCACAGTCTAATCTTGATGAGCTCAGTGAAGGCAGCACCTCTGGTCAGGATTCAAACACGAATGTCATTGCAGATATTGTAGAAATGATGAACACACCCATTGGTGTGCAGAAGGATTGAACAAGTCCACCATCTTTGAGGAAGATCTCCATCCTTTGGAACACCTACAAAATAAAAAATCCACAAGAGTAACAAAGAACATTAAAGGGCCTATATTACGTCATTTTGTAATCTATGCTATAATGTTGTTTCCTCATCAAAAACAGACCTGGAGTTACCTTTTGTTTCATTCACACATGTTTAACACAAAAACCCAACTCTTTTAGGGTTAGGGTTAAACTCAATACACCTTTGCTACAATAATTTGGATAATTTCAGCTCTGGAATCTCTACTGAACAAAAGGAAAAAGGAGCTGTTAACTTGAAAACTACTGCTTCATGACATCACAAGGTGGAACAGAGCATTCTGAGCTTTGAAGAGATACACAGACTAATAATGCAGCATTACTCAAACGTGTGAATGAAACAAAACACAATTCTGGTTATATTTTTGATGAGGTAACAATAGTCTAACATGGCTTAAAGCTCACGAGTCAATTTTGCATAATATGGACATTTGAGAAAACACTGGGGCAATCCCTGGACCTGCATACAGTAAAAAATAAAACACCAGGCCAAAATTGAGGAAAAAAAAAAAAATACTAATGTGTGTGTGTGTATATATGTATATATGTATATATGTATATATATATATATATATATATATATATATATATATATATATATATATATATATATATATATATATATATATATATATATATATGTATATATATACATATATATATATATATATGTATATGTATATATATGTATGTATGTATATATATATATATGTATGTATGTATATATATATGTATGTGTATATATATATATATGTATGTGTATATATATATATATGTATGTGTATATATATATATATATATATATATATATATATATATATATATATATATATATATATATATATATATATATATATATATATAGGGTTATGTAACATACCGAACAAACAAAGTCATTCTAATCCTGAAGCTTTCCAGTGGAGGTACCAGGTGAAGAAACCAGGGGCAGCCATCTTGGGTCCCAAACTAGACATTGGGTAATGACAATAGAACAAATTAAGATTTGTGTTAAAAGTCCCACAGTGGATAATAATCACACAAAATGGATGATTTACACTTACCACTCAGTACAGTATTGGGTAGAACGAAGGTCTTAAAATGATGATCTAAATGAATATATAAATATGATCAATAAAAAGCTAAAAAAAAAAAAAGATTTGTGTCAATGTAAATACTTACATAAAATATTCAAGAACCCTCCCTCAAGAGCAGTTATGAACTTCACTTGAGCATTTTTGAGAGGGAACCTCCTGTAATCAATAATACTAACAATATTAATCAAAACAAAATGCTTTTTACACCAAAAACTTTATAAGCACAAGTTCATTTACCCTCAAATTTCTGCCATGTCTGCCAGAAGTGTTCACTTTCTTCTTGTACCACTAGATACCTCACTTGCTTTAAAATGCAAGGAGTTCAACTTAAACATCATCATAATAAGGACTAACAAGCTCCCAAATTGCCCTTCCACTTGCTATCTGTGTCTGGAAAAATCCTTGGAAATAATAAACAATGAAGATATAATAAGTTTAAATTAACTATTTCTGTTACCAATCAATCATATTGTGCATTAATTAAGATAAAAAGTCAAAATAAATTGCCTACCATGGTCTGCTTTGATGGTGTTGACAGGCACCTGCAGTAATGTACAGAATAAATTTTATATATATATATATATATATTTTTTTTTATTTATTTTTTTTTTCCTCCTTCTTGGCTCTTGGCCAGGGCGCACGCCAAGAGCCCCTTATCTTTCCCTGCTTTGCTCTTTGTCTCATCTGGTCTAGTGTCTTGTCTCTCTTTTTCCTTGAGTGACTCTCTCCGCTCTGCTCTCCAAAACCAAATTTACTATGGATTTGATAAATTGGTCTCTGAACGCAATTGACACTATTTTTTCAACAAGACAAGCAGGATTGGGCGAACCTGCGTGCCCTGCGGGAACCTACGCTGCCGGATACACGATGGACTGTTGGGACAAGTGGCGAGTTGTGTGTCTGTCAGCGCTTTCTGTAGAGGACATAGAGGATTTATACTTATTCGGAACCATGATTACAGGACTTTTGCTGCTTGGATTAGGCGTGGCCCTGTCTTTTAAGGAAAATCGGAGTACCGAGGCAGCTGTTCAGAGCCCCACTTGGCTGCCCGGATTGATTGAAACGATGGGCAAGGCTGCCAATACTCTGTGACTCTGAGCCGTATTATGGAAGGTTTTGCGGCCTCGCACCGCACTTTGGAAAACATCTCGGAGAGGTTAGCAGTCATGGACCGCAGACTGGATAGAACTTTGTCTCTGATTCGCAACAGGGAAAACATCTAGGAGAATTTTGGCTGCTCTGCATAGAGAGATGACAAGACCTTGAGACCAATGGACAAAGAGAGCAGTGCTCTAGAAATTGGACGCAGCTGCTCGCTCTAAACCAAAACATCACAATCTTATCTTGGCCTCCCCAAGCCAGCACCGGTCACGACCAAGGCCGGGCTGGTGTCAAATTGCCCTGAGATTACAGCGGAGGGAGCCTGGCCCCTCCCCAACCCCTCGCAGCTTTGTACCCCCGACCGGGTGGGCGGGTCTGTTGTATAAGCGCCGACAATCAGAAGTTCTCAAATTGCAGGTACAGGCTGTGTGTGAATTGGCAAAGTCGATGTCGGAGACCGTAATATTTTCTGGCCCTCTATCCTGTCGTGTCAATGCTGAACTGTACAGCCGACAGTCAGCATTTAACTGCTGGCTTTCTAGTTGGTGCCCCCAAAACAATGTAGTTTTTGTCGACAATTGGAGTGCGTTCGAGGGGAAGCCTGGGCTCATACGCAGGGATGGTGTCCATCCGACTTCGGCGGGCACATCTCTTTTAGTTAGAAATTTGACGGATAGTCTTAGTCGCCTAAAGTGACAGGGAAAAAGTGAGTCCCGGGCGCAGAGGAGAGTTAGTGGAAAATCCTGCTGCTCTGTTACTGACGCTAGGCTATCGCCCGCTCTGTCACAAATCAAGTATTCAGAACCTAGCCAGATAGAGACTGTGTCTGTCCCTCGAAAAAATAAAAATAAAAATACATTTAAAAGACCAAAAAACTTAATACAAATACCAACTCGTGATACTAGTCAACCTCTAAATAAGTGTGTAAAGTGTGGACTGCTAAACATAAGGTCGATTTCTTCTAAATCCTTTTTAGTCAATGAATTAATTCAGGACCATAACATTGATATTTTGGCCCTGACTGAAATTTGGCTTCAACCTGGTGATTTTGTGAGATTAAATGAGTCCACACCTCCAAGTCATGTCAACTTTCTGAGTGCCAGGAGCACAGGTCGAGGTGGTGGTGTTGCAGCCATTTCTCATTCTGGCTTGTTGCTTTGTCCTAAAACTAATAAAGCGTTCAGCTCGTTTGAAAGCCTCAGTCTATCAGTAACCTGCCATAATTGGAAAAAACAAAAAGGTGTTTTATTTATAATAATTTACCGACCTCCTGGTCCTTATTCAGAGTTTTTAACAGAGTTCTCGGATTTTGTGTCGGGTTTGGTTGTAGACTGGGACAAAATTATAATACTTAGAGATTTTAACATAAAAACCGACCTGACAGATGATTGTCTAAACAAAGCCTTTAGCGCTCTTTTGAATGACATCGGTTTTACTCAAAGTGTAAATCAGCCCACACACAGTCATAAGCACAAATTGGATCTTGTTCTAACATATGGCATAGAGATCAGTGATCTAAAAGTCCTCCCACAAAATCCTATATTATCAGATCATTTTTTGATTACCTTTCAGTTCTTAAAGATTTCTCTGTTCACCAGAATAAAATAATAACTAAAAGAACAATTTCTGAAAAAGCTGTTACTAATTTCATAGAAATAATTGGGCCAATATTTAATGATATGTCATGTGACCCAGCTGGGGATGGTTTAAATCCCATCAAAAGTGACCAATTTGTTGATAAGACCATGGATTCTTTGAAAACTGCCCTTGATGCAGTAGCTCCACTAAAACAGAAAGTTGTCAGGCCAAGGCGATCTGCTCCATGGTATAATGAAAAATTGCGTGCACACAAACAAAAGGTTAGGAGAATTGAGAAAAGTTACCGTAAAGCACACTCAGTGCAGTCTTTAAAAGCATGGAAAACCTGCCTTCTGTCCTATAAGCAGGCGTTGCGTGCGGCCCAAACCAGTTACTATTCCAATCTAATAGAAGTAAACAAAAATAATCCTAGGTTCTTATTCAGCACTGTAGCCAGGCTGACAAACTGCCACAGTGCAGCAGAACCTTCAATCCCAATTACTCTCAGTTCTGAGGATTTCCTGACATTTTTTAATAATAAGATCATTACTATAAGAGATAAAATAAATGAAATTGCCCCTACTTTTAACTCTGAGCAAGTTCAAGCTGTAAGAGAACGGTCTCAATTAAACTCATGTCCAGTTTTGGTGGGATCTGAATTATCCTCAGTTGGTCCAGTTTTTGAGAAGTTTGCTATTCTAAATCATGCAGAATTAACTTCAGCCTTTATGTCCTCTAAATCCTCAACTTGTATGTTAGACCCAATCCCAAGTAGACTTTTCAAAGAAATTCTCCCTCTAATTATAGATCCTATTCTTAATATAATAAATACTTCGCTGGAAAGTGGTTATGTGCCTCAGTCTTTTAAATATGCGGTAATTAAGCCGCTCCTAAAAAAGCCTAATCTTGATCCTGACCTCTTAGCCAATTACAGACCTATTTCAAATCTTCCATTTATTTCTAAAATTCTGGAGAGAATTGTAATTAAACAGCTTTGTCGTCATCTGCAGGAAAATAATTTATTTGAAAAATTTAAATCTGGATTCAGAACTCATCATAGCACTGAGACAGCCCTGGTTAAAGTAACAAATGATTTGTTATTAGCTGCTGACAATGGTCAGGTCTCAATACTGGTTCTGTTGGACCTCAGCGCAGCCTTTGACACAATCGACCACAACATTTTACTGCAGAGGTTAGAATGTGATGTGGGCATCAGAGGAACTGCCCTCAGCTGGTTTAAATCCTATTTATCCGATAGGTACCAGTTTGTAAATGTAAACCAGAGCTCCTCACAGTGCTCTAAAGTAGCCTACGGTGTGCCACAGGGTTCAGTTCTGGGTCCAGTTCTGTTTACCCTTTACATGCTACCGTTAGGTAATATCATCCGAAAGCACGGTATCGATTTCCACTGTTATGCAGATGACACCCAGCTGTACCTATCAATGAAACCTGATCAGACTAATCAAATTGAAAGGCTTAGTGACTGTGTGAGGGACATAAAAACATGGATGACCTTTAATTATTTACTTCTTAACCCTGAAAAAACTGAAGTCATTCTATTAGGCCCTAAACACCTACGAGACTCTATTGTGGTTTTGTCCCGGCCTGCAGCTGGGCTCGATGTAAAGTTTGACTCTCTAACTGAGCAGATAATCACATTGGACAATGTCAGTGTAGCCTCCAGCTCCACTGTAAGAAACCTTGGAGTCCTATTTGATCAAGAGCTCTCATTTAAAGCACACATAAGCCATGTCTGTAAAACGGCTTATTTTCATTTACACAATATAGCCAAAATTGGAAATGTACTGCCAAAAAATGATGCTGAAAAACTTGTCCATGCTTTTGTCACTTCGAGGTTAGACTACTGTAACTCCCTGCTTGCAGCTTGCCCTAAAAGCTCTATAAAAAGCCTTCAATTGGTTCAAAATGCAGCAGCAAGAATACTAACAGGTACTAAAAAACGAGAGCACATTACTCCAGTATTAAAAAATCTTCATTGGCTTCCGGTTGAGTTTAGAGTAAAATTTAAAATTCTTCTTCTAACCTATAAAGCTGTAAATGACATGGCCCCTTCCTACATTAAAGATGAAATTGTACCTTATCATCCTAACCGTTCACTCCGCTCTCAAAATGCTGCACTATTGGTGGTTCCTAGAGTCGCTAAAAGTACTTTAGGAGGTAGAGCTTTTAGGTACCAAGCACCCTTGTTGTGGAATCAGCTCCCTGCTCATGTCAAAGAAGCTGACACAGTCTCTACATTTAAGATTAGGCTCAAAACGTTCCTCTTTGAATTAGCTTATGGTCAGGTCAGCTAGGAACAGAAACTAAACCTATAGGCCTAGTTAAGCTGCTCTAGGAGATATATTACTGGGGAAACTATGGCAACTTGAGCACTGTCCTCTGGTTTCTCCTACTTTTTCTCCTCCTACTGTTAAGAATATTCAATTACTAGTTCATTCGTAGTCTGTTCTTTGCTATTCACATGTTGTCCCTGTCCCACTCCCCTTTTGGGGAGTGTAACTGTTTCAGATGCTGCTGTTCCAGTTTGGACCGCTGCTGTCCCCTAGTGTCGAGGACCTGGACCCCTCCTCTCCTTCCCTGTCCTGGATTAACTGTCCTTGTCCTGCTAGATTAGTAGTTTCATCTGCCTGTCCGTCCTTAGGAGTGGATCTCTCCTTCACTGTGGTTCTCCTCGAGGTTTCTCCGTTTTCCCATTGGGTTTTTCGGAGTTTTTCCTTGCCGAGAAGGAGGGTCTAAGGACAGGAGATGCTGGGACAATTATCCATTTGCCTGCTTGTTGTTGGACATTCTGTATTTTTGTTTTATGAATGTTTCTTATTCTGCTTTATTAATCAACAATTTTGTGAAGTCCGCCGAGATAACTCTTGTTGTGATTTTGGGCTATACAAAAATAAATTGAATTGAATTGAGAAGCATAAAAGCATGCAGTATGAAAATAATTATTGATGAATATGTACCAAGACTACTACAGACATTACCTGCATAAAATCCTGTGCCACTGTGGGCTTATTCAGTCTTCACCATATTTCAGCATTTCCCTGTTACACACAAGAACAGAAAAAGTGAGATGCCTGTCAAACACTGATATAACTTTGATTAGCAGGCGCCACACAGAGACAGAACACAGTCCCAGCTTTAGCCTAACTGAACTAACCAGGCTGTAGACTATGCCACATGTGCTACTACAGTTTACCTCAGGAATATCGTCTATCTCCGGTTCTTTACGGTCCATTTGCCCTGGTGCTGCCCTGGTGCTGCCCTGGTGCTGCCCTGGTGCTGCCCTGGTGCTGCCCTGGTGCTGCCCTGGTGCTGCCCTGGTGCTGCCCTGGTGCTGCCCTGGTGCTGCCCTGGTGCTGCCCTGGTGCTGTCCTGGTGCTGCCCTGGTGCTGCCCTGTCAAACCCACACTCGTCCGGTCCGCACTCTCACAGTTCTTGGAACAGCCGCTAACCGCTCATTTCTCAAGAATCGGTGCGCCAGCTAACCGTGTCCTCGCTTAAAAATCCACTCATGTCTGAGACATTATCACTTTTTTCTTAAAGATTTGGGTTGGTCTGGCAGGGACTTCCCGCCCACACGGTGTTAAAGACTCACTGCGAGCCGCTCATTCCTCCGGAGCCGGAGCCTGATATCGGCTCTGTGCGCGCTTAAGGAGCTGCTCCCGCCCAACACAGGATCAGTCCCGCACGGGCTCGGTACCTTGGGGCTTCCCACACGTTGCGGACCTCGGTACAAACTCCCTGCACCACTGTGGTTCACCTGCGGCCTGTAAAAGGCACACACCCCCTCACTAACCAGCGGCTAACAGGACGCAGCTAATGTTAGCGGTTAGCGGCTTTTAGCTTATTCAGTTTCACTCATTGTCGTTGTATAAAGTGAGTCCTAAAACCCCAGTATTAACATTATTAAGCAGAAATGTTGAAAATATGACCGTTCTCCCTGAGCTCTGTCCGCTGGGCTCCGGGCTCTGGTCACCGCTCGGCTCCGGGCTCCAGCTCCTACAGACGGGGAGCTTCTCCACAGCCTGTCCCGCCTGTCCCTGTTCCTGTCTGTCCCTCTCTTGAGGGTTTCCTTTAGCAGCTGTAGCTGATAAATAGTATAAAAGGACCGCTTTTTTCACTATGTTGTTTTTCTGTACAGACTGTACAGTACAGTTTGATACTAACTTGTGAGCAATAGTAACAATTATTAAAAAAAAGTTAACCTTTTGAACATTTCCTGTCATTTTATGCAGAGACCATGTAGCAAACTCGTTTAATTCTGACAGTTTAACTATCTAAAATGCAGTATTTGAAAAAGCAGACCTTACTGAAGTGAGCAGAAAAATGGCGGCTGTGCAGCTGCTCCTTCTTCAAACTCCGGAACTGAAGGGTGGGGTCAAGTTTAGCACTGACAGTGTAGGCAGAGTTTAGCACGCGAAATCCACACTAACACTTACACTAACTTACTGTGGTAGTGTTAATTTTACCTAGTTCAGTGGTAAATTAACACTGTGTAGTGTTAAATACAAGTTACACTGGAATATTAACACTGGCGGATTTGCTGTGCACACCTCCACCCATGCCCTCCGATCAGCTGATGCCAACCTCCTGTCTCCCCCCACCAGGACTAAACACAAGACCTGGGGGTACAGGACCTTCTCTGCTGCTGCCCCAACCCTCTGGAACTCCCTGCCCGACACATCAGACTCATCCACACTCACTAGATTCAAAAAAGCCCTAAAAGTCATGTTCAAAACTGCCTTTAAATAACTGCATCTCCTGTTTATCTGTTTCTTTCATATGTGTTTGTGTGTGTTTAGATCTATGTGAAGCTTCTTTGAGTGTCATGAAAAGCGCTATACAAGCATTATGTATTATTATTATCATTATTTAACAAAGCAAACAAAAACAATGAAACATACCTCTCCTAGTCTGCTCCTAATGTACCTGTAAATCTATATAAAAATATGACCATCCATCCATTTCTTCCGCTTTATCCAGAGCCGGGTCGAGGGACAGCAGTCTGAGCAGGGAGGCCCAGACTTAAAATGTGACCATTTACCATTTAAATCGGACTCTGTTACAGGCAACCATTATCAAGTACCTATCAGCTGGTGCTGCAGATTTGGGAATGGTTAATTCACCTTTTGAAAGACAAAAAGTTTTAAAATGTGCTACCATAATTTATGCTGCCATATCACCCACCCCTAGTGCTGTCTTGGGTTTGGCTTCCCTCATTTCATCACCAGTTGAGTCCAAGTGAACCCTGCTCTCCATGGAGTGGTTGTTGGACCGTTGCATTCTGAGCACATTCTGGCATAAATATTTTAGTTTTGGGCGTTGCATGTTAAAATAATTGTGTAGTCAGAATTTAATTATACATAAAAAATAAAACCATAAAAAAGTATGTAAATGTATGTATGTAAAAAGTAAAAGATATACCTATTCAGCATGATATGATCACATTTCATCAACATGAAAAAGTGATGTTCATGTTCTGAGAAAAATATGTGTAGAGGGGATCTAAATAAGTTTCAAAGCCTAAACATAATTTTATTGCACGCAACCGCTTTCCTTTTTTTTAATGTATTTATTTTTTTTACGCAAATCCTGCAACCTTTTTTTTTTCAGTGTGGCTATACATAAAATAGTATTACCTGACTTTTTATTAAATGTTTACACCAACTTAAGAATTACCCCACAGGTATGGTTTGGCACTTCTGACTTTTCATTGTTGATGATTCATCCAAATGGCATGAAATTTGGAGAGATTGTGACTCAACAACCATGTCTGATCATCCATACACTGTATTTGACTTTCTTTGGGCTTGATACAAATGTGATGCCAGAGGGTTAAAACAAGATTCATATTTTATTCATTTACAAAACTTTGGTCTCTTGGATTTGAAGTAATAGTGCTACATCTGTCATTCATTCCTAATTGTATTCAAAATATAATTGCACAAAGAAACACGCAGGTCCTGTGTAATTAGCATGAGGCAATAATGAAGGAAGCGCTCGCCTGCAGTTGATCTGTTTTAATATGCTGTTGGTTCACTTTAATTTACTGCTCATTTGCCTTGTTTTTCTGTCAGTGTGATTTAATTGCGGTGGGAAATCGGAGCGCCGGTCCGAAGCAGGGGAGCGCTGTTGACATGTAATTAAAGTGGGACATTTGCATCGCGGTCCTCTGGTAGTTATTAAAGCACAGTCATAAACAAACTCACAAGAATCATGAGGCTTATTTGAATCTGAAGCTTTGTGTCAAACATTCGACTAATGTCAACAACCATTATGTCCCGCCTCCTGGGACCTGTCAGTCATTCTGCTGGCACTTATTGTTTAATGGTGATAATTCCGTGTTTGGATTGTGGTTTACTGTCCTTGTCAACTAGGAATGGAACAGTTCTTGTGTGCTTTTGGGTATGTTATAGCTTGATCACATGTCAAAGATACACTCCGGAACTTTTCAAGTTTGGGGCGGCTACCTGTTGGTTTTCAAGATTTTTCAAAATGTTTCACAGTATGACATTAAATATCTGTATTTCAAAATTCATTTTGTATGCATTATTATTGCAAATTATAAAAAAACAAAAAAACAAAAAAAAAAACAAAAAAAAAACAATAATAATAAAATTTATGAGGTGGGTCACATTTCCACAGATGTAATCTGTAACTTGGCCTGGTGGCATGACCTCCATGGTGATGCAGTGGCTTTTGCCTGGTTAGTTATGCCATAGATAAAACTCCAGACTTCTCTTACACAGTTTTTAAGACCATTAACTATCACCTGACTCATTCTAACTCATATTGTCATCACAACAAATGCATGGCTCTATTGCTTTAATATTCACAGGGGATATGGACTTAATTTGTTCACATTCCGATTGTTAATTCCTACTGCTAACAGCAGAGGGAGCTCTGACATCTAGATGGCCCATTAAAAACAGGGCTGTAATAGTATATATTTTTTTTCCAAATGTAGACATTATTTTAAGTGAGAAAATGTGAAACACTTATCCCAAGGTGACCAAAAGCATGATTAAAAGATAATTAAAGTTAAGCTTAAAGGTGCCCTTTATGGTTGGGGGTTTGTGAAGTACACTGATTGTCTCCATGGAGCTGTGTCCAGCTTTGCCTGAAATAAACGTTCCATAGTATGGCACTAAACTTGGTACAAAAGCTTTCAAAGGTAGTCCTCTGGACAGTGTTTTAGTAATAAAGATCTTTTAACTGTTGTTCAAAAATCATTTTCAGTCTGAAGGCACTGCTGTGAAGAGCTAAAATATAAAAATACAAGAATCTCTCTACATCATTAACACAGAAAAGTCTAACCAAGAGGCAGGGGCAATTAATGTGCAAGGAACACGTTTTTCTGACTTTAAAGCTTCATTTGATAAAATAAAGGTGTTATTATTAATTTTGTATTAGTCTAATTGCATAAAGTATGGTAAAATATGGAATCACCTTTACACAGATCACATCTTCTGCCCGTGTCCAACCAGGAAGCAAAATTATAACCTTTTTGTAAAACCGTGAATATATGTTCATATGTTTTAGTGAAATTAGTCATGTAGACTGCCATATGTGCTATAATCATGCAGATGGTCTCACACATCATGGTTTCATTTTTCAAAGTCAGAACACCCTCTTGCAATACCTTCCAAACCATGAACACAGCCTACACCGTTGCTACAGCAGATATGGTCAGGTTAACTGGTCTGGTTGAGTTGCTTTTACTTAGACAGATCAACCCCTCAGAGACACCCTGATTGAGTGTGTCCGTGAAAAGGGCTGACCGCTGCCTCTTCTGTAATTGGACAAAGAAGTCAATGGCATCAATAGCACATTACTACATTTATAATTGATCCCTGGACATGTGTGGTATAGATCCGGCCACAGCTCAATAACCATAGCACAATATTCATGTAACTCTGAGCACATGGTAAGCCTAATTAAATCTTACCAAGCGCTCAATGCCCGCAGAGTTATTGATTTGTGTTTCAGTGATTTCAACAGACAAGTTGATAAAAATAAGTTACTGCACTGGACTCATTTGTAACAGCTTGAGGTATTATGTGTTCCAGGTTTCAGAAAGGCAGTACCAGAGAATAAATATACTTTCGCGAATACTGTTATAGAATAAACTGAAGTATTCCAAGAGACATTAACCCTCAAGACACTGTGATAGTGTTATCCAGTCTAGTTCAGTCCAGTCTGGCTGTGCTTTCACTGTAGGGAGCGTTATATCTCTGATGACATAGGCCAAGATAACAAGGACTTAGCTGGCAGTGTGAGGCTGGTACAGCACAGACTTGCAATTTCTTTATAAATGAGTAAAACATATCCATTTTACAAAAAATGGATAGAACATGTGACAGACAATGACTGTATTTAGACACAGGGTTTGACCATTCAATTACCGTTCTAGAGCAAACTAGTTCAGTTAACAGCTTTGTTGTCTAAAACAGTCTGGTCTGTGCAGCTGACTATGATTGTATTTCCTAAATATTGAATTAACTTTTTTTGCAACTAAACTGTGTACATGGTGTTTGGGTCACATCCTCTAGTGTTACTAGTTTTGTATTTGCCATTTTAGTGCAAGACTAGGTCAATTTGCTGCTAGTCTGTGGTGCCAAAGTCTGACCTGCCCCTTATATGCCCCCCCACCCCCCCCAGACCCCGCCCCTCCTCCCCACTCTCCCCTTTAGTCCTCCAGACCCCCCCCCCCCACTCTCCCCTTTAGTCCTCCAGACCCCGCCCCTCCCCCCCACTCTCCCCTTTAGTGCTCCAGACCCCGCCCCTCCCCCCCACTCTCCCCTTTAGTCCTCCAGACCCCGCCCCTCCTCCCCCCTCACTCACTAGTAAAACAGCTCATTTGGACCATGGCTGTGAGAAGAGTTTTGGTGTTAAGTCACACTTTAAAGCCCTACTATGTGATATTTCAGACCATAATTTAGACTAAAATGAAAAATTTTGACTTTTGTGAGATGTGTTTTTTACTGGTCAGAATAAACCGGCTTCCTGACTGTGAGCTTCCTTGCCTCTCCATAGACCTAACATTCTTGTTTTCACTGAGACAGATTAGTTAAAACTATGAAAACTACAGCAACAAACCACTCCATGGATCACTTAGGTGCCCGCTACAAGACAAAAGGTGGGCTTTACAACAATAAAATAGTGATTGTAGTCAGTGTCCCATGCTTGTGTGTAATCTGTTGTTGTTCTTGTGTCAGCCCTGAACTTAAATGAGTGCGCTCAGATGGAGCTCTTTATGCATGTGCACGTGTAAGCTTTTCTACTGCCACACTTGTGGTAGGCACAATGAGTTTGTCAGCACCAGTCTGCTCCACACATCAATACAGAGAAGAGAAAGAGGAAGAGGGATTAGAGGAATGTGTGTGTGTGTGTGTGTGTGTGTGTGTGTGTGCGTGCGTGCGTGCGTGCGTGTGTGTGTGTGAGTGAGAGAGAGAGCAAGAGAGAGAGAGAGAGAGAGCAAATGAGAGAGAGAAAGTGTTAGTGAGAGATATGGGAGAGACAGAGGGAGGGGAGAAGAGGAAAAGAGTAGAATACGAAGGGAGGGAAGAAATGGGAGTGAACTAGATACTCATTTGAGCAGGTACTGATACAAAAAAAGTCCCATTGACAGGAAAGAAACAAACCTTTTCTGAATATGTTAGGCCAGCAGCCTGGATAGCCTACCATGCAACCCCCCCACAACAATTCGTGACTTAATTTTTTTTAACCCTTAGCATGTATGTAACATGTTTCTGAGTGGTAACAGTGAAATAACTCATTCCCACTAATGATTTATACTTGATTTTGTAGGTAACCCTCGGAAACGGCATTTTTCGGTGTTTTGCGTCTTCAGATTTCACCGTTTTTCCTTGAAGCTGTTACAAAGTCTAGAAAGATATTAACCTGGATTATCATATATCAAATAAAAATACATTATCTCACCAATGTTTTCGTGCTATGTTTGTGTAATTAGTTCAGAATCAACATTTAAATAAATCAATACTAAGACGAGTACTGTATTTACGTCATTTCTCATCCGAGAAAATGTATTCTTAAAAATATCTTACATAGCATACTTATATGCAGAGATATCTGTATAAAACAAATCGACCGTACAAAACTAGAAGAATCATCAATAATTTAAAAATATTATTTGGAATACATTAAATAATATGCATGTTTGTCAAGACTTAAAATTTCAGCAAAAACAGAGTGGATATTCTGCAGTGGTTCCCGTGAACATTTATATGTCATCAACTAACATCAGTTAAGTCTATTAATTGTACTATAAGTATTTAAGTGCCAATGGCTATTATTTAAGTATTAAGTTATGAAATTATTTTTCAGTCATTTGTACTTACCTTTTCACTTGGATCATATTTGCTGATGAACGGATCTGTATGCTTTCAGGTGAGAGCTTTCGTGAGTACGACAAGACATCATGGATCATCCTGAGGAATCTGGTCCAGCTGTGAAGAGAAAGAAAAGAAGTGATGCATCCCCTGATGTGTATTGTGTGGTACATTGTCGTGATATAACGCATGGTACGTTCAAGTTCTTCAAAGATGACAAGAATGCATCATCCAAAATCGAAAGGCTCAAGGAAATTAAATTGAGAAGACAGGATGAACCTGTGACATCTAGTTATCGGATGCAAGAACAATGTAATCTTCTTCCAGAAGTGATCAAAGACAATCACGGTTACCACTGGAACTGCTATAAGAGGTTCACTTGAACTTGAATGTACCATGCGTTATATCACGACAATGTACCACACAATACACATCAGGGGACGCATCACTTCTTTTCTTTCTCTTCACAGCTGGACCAGATTCCTCAGGATGATCCATGATGTCTTGTCGTACTCACGAAAGCTCTCACCTGAAAGCATACAGATCCGTTCATCAGCAAATATGATCCAAGTGAAAAGGTAAGTACAAATGACTGAAAAATAATTTCATAACTTAATACTTAAATAATAGCCATTGGCACTTAAATACTTATAGTACAATTAATAGACTTAACTGATGTTAGTTGATGACATAAATGTTCACGGGAACCACTGCAGAATATCCACTCTGTTTTTGCTGAAATTTTAAGTCTTGACAAACATGCATATTATTTAATATATTCCAGATAATATTTTTAAATTATTGATGATTCTTCTAGTTTTGTACGGTCGATTTGTTTTATACAGATATCTCTGCATATAAGTATGCCATGTAAGATATTTTTAAGAATACATTTTCTCGGATGAGAAATGACGTAAATACAGTACTCGTCTTAGTATTGATTTATTTAAATGTTGATTCTGAACTAATTACACAAACATAGCACGAAAATATTGGTGAGATAATGTATTTTTATTTGATATATGATAATCCAGGTTAATATCTTTCTAGACTTTGTAACAGCTTCAAGGAAAAACGGTGAAATCTGAAGACGCAAAACACCGAAAAATGCCGTTTCCGAGGGTTACCTACAGAATCAAGTATAAATCATTAGTGGGAATGAGTTATTTCACTGTTACCACTCAGAAACATGTTACATACATGCTAAGGGTTAAAAAAAATTAAGTCACGAATTGTTGTGGGGGGGTTGCATGGTAGGCTATCCAGGCTGCTGGCCTATGTGAGGGTTGTCATCCGGCTGCTCCTACCCCCTCCCTTCCTGCTCCCTCTTCCCCTTCTCTCTCACCTTGTTTGGTCCTTCCTGGGCGGATCCCAATCACCCCTCACCTGCTGTGCTCCACTCCTGCAACTCATCCTACAATCAACTCCAGCAATAAAGGCCCTGCTGACCTGCTCTCCAGTGCCAGATCGTTTCGTCAGTCTTGTGTTTCTTCTCCCGGAGCCAGCTTCGTCCCGTTACCACCAGTCCTGTTCCTCCGGTCAGCTCCAGCCTTCACCTACCTCCACTGTCTACAGCCAACCTGGAACTGTCCTGCCCCACCTCTGAAACCCACTTGCCCCAGAAACCTATTTTTGTTAATAAATCCTTTTTACTCTGCATATTTGGGTCCGCCAGTCTTCCTATCCTAACAGAATATCTTTAGAATGATGTTGAGCTGCATCAGAACAAGTATAAGAGCACATAGACTAGTATACACCCATGGGCCACTATGGAACCTACAAGACCACTGAGGGATTACACGCATATGAAACCACATGGGAATAAGTATTACCATTCAATGTGGAAAAAAATATTAATTAATAAAATATGTTATCATAGTATCAGTACCATGCATTGAATATATTCCTTGGCATTGGAATCAAGTTTAAGTATCGTGACAACACTACTGCTCTGCCTGCTGCTTAGTTTTCATACTAAGGAATAGACTTAATACTCCATACCAATACCAATTCCGATACCACAGTGATAGTAAAAACACACACTTTATTTAGACAAAAAAATATGATTTTCACATTAAATAGTAGTACTTTCTTTTGTATGTCCATTTAGGCTCATATCTGTGTAATCCCTCAGTGGTCCTGTAGGTTCCATAGTGGTCCATGGGTGTATACTAGTCTATGTGCTCTTATACTTGTTCTGAAACAGATCAACATCATTCCAAAGCTATTCATGAAAGGTTCATTGCCATGTGAATGTGACTTTCTTTAGTCTTGATACCTGCTCATATACTGCGTTCCAAATTACTATGCAAATTATATTTTTCTCTGATTTTGTCACATTGTCAATATAAATGACAGTCATCATAATTTACAGTTCGAATGTTATTAAACAAACCTCCCAATGATAAGAGTATTTTTTTCAAAAATAAAAATTTAAAATGCACTGTTCCAAATTATTCTGCACAACAGAGTTTCAAACCAAGTTATTGTTGTAAATAACTGAAAATGGTCATTTGTTTATTTTTCAATTCGAAGCATTAACGTATTACTGAAATCAAAAGCTATTTCAATCAAAACATCTTAACAACATAGGACCCCTTATTTGATTCACAATTCCTGCATCCATTGAACTTGTGAGTTTGTGGAGAGTTTCTGCTTGAATTTCTTTGCAGGATGTCAGAATATCCTCCCAGAGCTGCTGTTTGGATGTGAACTGCCTCCCGCCCTCATAGATCTTTCACTTGAGGAGCTCCAAAGGTTCTCAATAGGGTTGAGGTCAGAGGAGGATGGGGCCACACCATGAGTTTCTCTTCTTCTATGCCCATAGCAGCCAATGATGCAGAGGTGTTCCTTGAAGCATGAGATGGAGCATTGTCCTGCATGAAGATGATTTTGCTACAGAAAGCACGGCTCTTCTTTTTGTACCATGGAAGAAAGTGGTCAGTCAGAAACTCCACATACTTTACAGAGGTCATTTTCACACCTTCAGGGACCCTAAAGGGGCCAACCAGCTCTCTCCCCATGATTCCGGCCCAAAACATGACTCCTCCACCTCCTTGCTTATGTTGCACCCTTGTTGGGACATGGTGGACACTGGAGCCGTTTCTGCTTGTGAGTATTGTTAAAGGGTGGTCGAATAGAAGGTTTATGCATAACTCTCAAGCCTCTGGAGGATCCTACATGTTGATGTTCGCGGGACTCCAGAGGCACCAGCAGCTTCAAATACCTGTTTGCTGCTTTGTAAAGGCATTTTAGCAGCTGCTCTCTTAATCTGATGTATTTGTCTGGCAGAAACCTTCGTCATTGTGCCTTTATCTGCATGAATCTCTGTGTGCTCTGAATCAGTTACAAATCTCTTAATAGTACAATGATTATGCTGAAGTTTTCGTGAAATATCTAAGGTTTTCATACCTTGTCGAAGGTATTCAACTATTTCACGCTAGAACCTTTTTCTTTCCCATATTGCTTGAAAATGGTGGTCTGCTTAATAATGTGGAATGTCCTGCTTAAGTCGTTTTTCCTTTAATTGGATTTACCTGACAAACTCATTGGCTCAGGTGTGTGAGATGATTTTACTGAGACACAAGACCATCCATGAGATTCACTGGAAAACAAAAAATTTTTACCGTTATGACACTTTATCACAATTTGCATAATAATTTGGAACGTGGTGTACAGTATGAGTATCTGAGTTTTGATACTAGTTTTTAGTATTGATTACTATCTGATTTCCGATACTTTTGATAAGCCTACAAGGTACTCTTGACCAAGACCATCAGTCACAGCAATCACATTGCCATGGAGACCCCACCACCCCTTCTCCTCCTATCTGACAAGTGACACAGTGCTCCTTTAACCAGAGATACATTAGCAAAAATCCTCTTTTGTCAACATGCTCTTTCCTCCGATAACAGTTATCAACCTAGTGACTGATAATCGTTCCGCCTCACCTTGAGATTAGAACGCACAATTCCTACATTTTCCCAGGTCACATTTCCAAGATAATTGGACTGGCTATATGTGGAGCGGACTTGAAAGCCAGCCAGCGCTGCGTGTATCTGTGTGCGGGCGCACTGTGCAATCCCAAAAGTCAAAGGTCATTTACAGCTGAAATATCCCCGTGTCACAAAACTGCACCCCCTGCCTCCATTTCTCAGAGCGAGCCTGACCTGTGCGCCCACTCAACACATCACCACGCCGGGGTCCTGGCATTGCTCCAGCTCCTGTCCACGTGAGTGGGCATAACAGCTGTCATGGGGGTATATGGAGCCACTCTGAGCCAGGTGGGAGGAAAAAGTTTTACAATATTTAATTAAAAACTGTATTTAAATTTCAACTGGCATCGCAATGTTTTACCTTAGGCTGTTTACAATATGTCAGACAAACACGAGGCTTGGCATAATTAAAAGATTTATTTAAATAAGCTGATTAAAAGAATAGAAAAAGGCTTACTGGGCTTTTTTATGTTTTCTTAACTGAAAATGTTTTTCTGAAGAACAGATCCTACAGTTAGAACATTTCTGCTGTTTTGTAATATTATTAGTCAACAAAAAAATCTAATTCAATTTTAAGTTATACATTTTCTAAAATGATCACCACTCAGTGTTAAATATCCAAATTACATTCCATTCAAAATTGTGATAGCATCTTCATAATCATTGCTGTATCCATGGACAACCAGCCAAATCTGAAGCTTATTGCTGATCCAGACAGACAGATGCTTACACAGCAGAATGAAGCCCTTGTTTGAATACACACTGGAGGATGCCCTCTTCTATGAGGAGCCCATTTGACCTACAGCAGACTGTGAGAGGCCCATTACCAACAGGGGTCACTGCAGAACCAGCTCCTGAGGAAAGCATGCAGGAGGTTCAGGTGTCATCCTCTCCCTCAGAGGAGAGCTGTGAGGTTCAAAATCCACCTTCTCTTCCTTACAAACACAGCTCTGAAACTGCAACAATCCAAGCAGTTCTGAATGCAGTGGTGAAAGAGAAAGAGCTGTGGGAGAGAGTGGGAGCGCTTCACTCAAGTGTACACCTCACAGCGTCAATGCTGAGACTGATCCAACAGAAGAGAGCAATAGAGCAAGCTCTGGAGAAGCTGTGGTCAGAGCAGGACATCAGGCTGAAGAAACTCAACATGGAGACAGTAAAGCACCTCCAAACACTGCCCTTACCCTCAAAAATAAACAATCATAAACAAAAAGAGTCTTTTGAGTGTTTTGTATTTATGTAACAAAAACAAAAAATAAACAAAAATAGGTTTGTTTTACATGTCAGTTTGGTAGATCACAGGGAGAATAAGGATCATAGAATACCCCAGCAGTTGGAAGAAGTTCTTTCAGAATATAAAGGGCTACAGCTGAACACCCATGGCTTGGCTGAGGTTTAAGTAGCACACAAAAAGTGAATAAAGAAGATGAGCAGAGCTGGATCTTTCAATATACAGACTACTATGTATATCGATTTGAATAGGGCCCCGTTTCTGAGAAGGGCCCCCCAGTCCTCATTCTTTTATCACTATAGTTTGATTGTCAATTTGCATATACATATATATCCTCCACTAGTACAATGAGCAGAATGACCTTTCCCAAATATTTCACTGGCAGGGTTTGTTTTCTTTGTAACAGCCTCAGGACCTGTCTGCTGTGAGGTGCACAGGAGTGAGCAGCATCTAATCTGATACTTTTGCCAAGAAAAAAACAATCTGCATATTACATGATTATAATGAAATTAATGTCGTTTTTAGGGGCAGACAGGTAAAGCCCATATTTTTAGATCCGATTATCCGATTATGTCATTGTGTTTCACCTTCCTCAAATCCATGTTTAGAAAACATATTGTGCTTGTGTCTGTGATATAGTTATAATCTATTACACCCATGAATCATTAAGTTCTAATTAGGACATTTTAAATCCCAATACTGATCTGTCTATATCGCCAAAGCTCAAAATGTTTATAGCTACCTTTTACCTTTAGTTCAGTAGAGATTGGCAATTCCAGGGTTAAAATTATCCAAATGATCCTAGTGAAGACATGGTTTACAGTGATTAAAAACAACCCCCACATTTCCTTCCACCCACCCAACCAGCCCCACTCACAATTTATTCAAAAATCATTTAAAATCTTTGCCAAGGCAGTCTCGGTGCTGTGGTTCACCCTAAAACCAGATTGAATTTTTTTCCAAAATGTTGTGATCGTCTAAAAAATGTTGTGATCATCTAAAAAATCATTTAGTTGGATAGTTGGTTTGGTTTTCCTAAAATTTTGCTTAAAAATGGTAAGTTGGACACTGGTCGGTAGTTGTTTAAATCATTAAAATCTAAATTGCTCTTCTTCAGCAGGGGCCTGAAGGCAGTGGGAAAGACCCCTGTCTGAAGAGAACAATTTATCATGATTAAAAGCTCATCCCTAAAAGATCCATAAAATGACTTAAAAAATGGGGTGGGAATTGGATCACGTGGTGGGCCTCACTAAGGAGAAAACTTTGTCAAGCATCTCGGCATTAACCAGGACAAAACTGTCCAGTGTTTCCTCTGGTGCAGACAAACACTCAGATGTGTTAAAAACAGAGCTTTGACAAGATAAAATATCACATCTGATAGTGTTTATCTTTCCCATGAAGTGGTCTGCAAACTGCTCACAGAGAGAGTCAGTGGGTGTCAAGTAAAACGTGGTAAAATCAGGGTTTAAAATGTTGTCTATGGTCGAGAAGAGAACTTTGAATTATTTTTGTGGTTGGTGATTATTGTGGAGAAGTAATGGTTTCTTGCATTTCTTATTGCCCTGTTGTGTGTTCGTTGTTGATTGCTGAATAACTGGTGGCTTATTGTCATTTTGTTTTTTCTCCATCTGCGTTCTGCCCTCCTGCACTCCTGATTTTCTCAACTCTTCATTTTTCCATGGAATTTGGTTTTGATGTTTTTGGTTTGGAGTGGAGCAACCAGATCTAGAGCTGACCGTAGTTTACTGAAAAAATAGTCAGTAATAAAATCACAAGGAGCAGGTAAAACCATTGAGGGATTTTTATCTAAAACATCAGGGGTCAGACGTTGCTTCCTCACAGTTCTCACAGAGGTCTCCCGCTGTATAAAACCAGTGATTAAAAAACACACAGTAGTGGTCAGACACAGCCAAGTCGACAACAGAGGACACACTAGTGGTCAGGCCATAGGTGATGACCAGATCCAGAGTGCGCCCCCTGTTGTGAGTTGGCTGTGTGACGTGTTGAGTAAAATCCATGTAATCTGTGAGATCTGTGAGAACATCTGCACCCAGCCATGTTTCAGTTAAAAAGAAGCAGTCAAGTTTGTGGTCTAAAATCAGGTTGTTAACAATAAAAGATTTGTTCAACAGAGAGCGGACATTTTAAAGGGCCATTTTTAAAGTTAGCGGGGACTGAGTAACTACAGGAATTTGTGGTGAATGTGCTTTTGGAAGAGATCTGAGATTACTGTTGTTGGCAGTAACGTTTTATGCTTATGCTGCTCTCTGCTGATCACGGGACTTAACTGTGCTTTATTATTTTGTCTCTAGAGTGAGTTTGATGTTGTATGAGAGGAGACGGAATCTGAGGATGTTGAGGTGTAGGCGGTCGTTTTTATAAAGTTTGGGTCTCTTAAAAAATGTGATAAAATTGTCCACATAGGGGATTTTGTTGTCTCTGCAGTATCTTTTGAGCCATATGTGCAATGCTCTTAGACGGCTGACCTTCTCATCTCCAAAACGAGATGGTGCAAAAGGTCCAGAGATGGCACACTGTTTGTCTAAACTGTGGATTGTAGTGATAAGGATTTTGAAGTTGTCTTTGAGTGTTTCTGATTGCTGCTATTTAAGATTGTTTGTTCCAACATGAATAACTACCGTTGACACTGTGGGATGATCACGCAAGGTGGTAGGGGCGGAGTCTATGATGTCCTTCACGAGAGCACCTGGGTGACAGGAGGTGTGGCACTTATCTGCAGCGATCACTTCATATCAGGTAAGCCTGTTACCTGGTCAACATCACCGCTTTTAGAAACACATTTATTGACATCTACATATATGAAAATGGGAAGAATTAATTGATCAAATTGGAGTATAACTAGCTTATGTACCATGGCTAAATTTTCCTATGTTGCATTGCTAAATTTTGCAGCTGTTTTTTGCTGCCACATGCGAGGTGACCTCAAGCCCAACCATAAGGTTCTGGCATAACGCAAGTCACTGGAATACACTTGATTTGTACAGGAAAGGCATCCGACGACGCTGACAGTCCTTTAGTACAAAAAACCCATTTGCTTTGCTTAGTTAACCATAGGTTTCTTACATCCTCAATTTAAGAAGTGCAAATGACATACAGACATCCCAATTCTCCCATCTAAGATGTCTGCATACCATGTCTCAATGAGCTTTAAATATAATACAATGCATATATATATATATATATATATATAATAAAATATATATATATATATAATAAAAAAAATATATATATATAATAATATAATAATATATATATATATTTATATA